>JAOCPT020616161.1:0-10029 GCA_026546935.2 Palythoa grandiflora
GAATGTGGGTGACACGTGACCAGCCGTAACCAGGGTACTTTCTCTCGGAAGAGGAAAGGGCCCTGGGAACGAGGTTGGTATATGAGCTGAGTTGTACACTAGACAGTCCTCCCAACGTATGTGTCACCGCATACTCTTGTAATGAGGTAGTGAGAGTACAATAAGGTATCCATTAGGGTTGTGTATGAGTTGGGTTGGCGCAATTGAAAAACCTACCAGCACAAAGTAGATATACCCTATCAGTTGATCTGGCTCAGTAGCCTCCCCTGCATACGTCATGCTCATTCTGTTATCCATCGCAGAAGGCGAATCGTGCCATCATGCCAACTCAAAGAGTGCCGCCATTTTATTTAAATGACAATTTTCGACGTGTTTCTCGTTGGATTTGTTTTGCGAGGGTTCGGAAATCTGTTTCACGTTATTATTTATCATATTACTGCATTTAGATGTTGTTAGGTAGCATTTTCTCGTTCTAGAAGTTGATGAACTGTTTAGAAAAAGCTTTTATTAAGTTACCGCACTTCTGGAAACAGTAAATCTGTTTAGAATTCGTAATTTTTGAAACATGATAAATTTCGGAAATGTTTATGTATAATTTGTGGTTATTTTTGTTGTATGCGTTGTTATTATCCAAATAAATCTCAATTTTATCTATTTAAAATGTTTGTGCATTGTTTAATGAGTATGCAACCTGCAAACGTGATACTCGCAATCAGTTTGGAATGGATAATGAGAGTAACGCCTGTTTCACCATGCCATTGGTCGAACATTTGAACTCAAATCCCCTGTTTGTACATTAAGTACAGTAAAAGGCATTTAACCCACTGTGCGTCAAGTGCCATCAAGCGCACCCACTCAGCTCTCTATTGAACAAACTGTGCTGCTAAAACTTACATATTAATTTTGTCTCATCTTTTTTTTTTAATATATATTATTTTTTTGTCTTTATCTTTACTTTTTTGTATTCAAGGGTCTCCGTCAGAGGACATTGATCTCTCTGGGTAGCTCCTGCCATTTATGGTAAATCATGTAAATCATTAGATAATAAAAAAAAAAAAAAACATGCGAGGAACGTTACTGAATCGGGCGAATCTTGGTAGGAAGTGAGGTAGCAACTCACTGCAGAATGTGCGCGTAGATAAATTTTGAATGACAATGCCCCTCGTAGTATACAGTTTCTTGTAACATTTCAATAAATGTTTGCTTAACAGTTACCATGGCGAAACCCTTCGTTGGAGGAGAATACGGAGTTGGTGCTCAGTATAGTAAAGTCAATTCGTTCCATCAAGCAAGATTACCAAATGAACAAACTGAAACCAGAAGGTTTGCAGTGCAATTTCCTCTTTTAATTTTATTTCCATTTATCTTATCTGAATCTCTAACTGTTTTTTTATTTAAAGAGGCTCATTTTCTATAATCTTTCAAGTATTTGATAAGAGTTCCACAGTTCAACAGCTCAGCAGATTAAGCTTCTGACCTTAATGGTGCCTTTACGTGCAGTTTTGTACTGTTATGAAATAATGGCATTATTAAAAACAATGATCACTTTCTCTTTAGGTACAAAATGCTTTCATGTTTTATGACCACGCCTACATAGGCGACTCAGGGAAAACAGAAATTTGTTTAATCCAAATTAAGAGTTCATCCATTAGTGTAGTAGCCTCATCGCAGACGTTTTTTGTGTCAGTCCTTCCCAGTTCCCTCCCCCACAAACGTCTGCTGACCCGAGCCGAACATTCCATTCCCATTGTTTTCATATCCTGAAAAGCCGGCTAATCACTGTAAACCTTTAAAAGGCGGCATTGTCGCAAAATGAAAAACTTGGCGGATATGTCTCGTTTAACATTATGGAGATGCAGCACCAAAAATGCTTTTGAATGACAACATATGTAATTTGTAGCTTAAAAATCCCGTTGTAAGACAAGGATAAAAATCTTTTGGGAAACAGTTCATAATCACCTGAAACTGATCAATTTAGCGCTGGCCATCGATGTTTTAAACAATTTATTCAGACAGCGACTTGTTCGGTGCACAAATCGTGCACTTGACTTAAAAACGTCTGTTTAACTCAAAACACTAAAAAGGCCAAGCATTGCTGATTTGCAAGAAGAATTGAAAACCAGTTTTGTTTGTAATGGGGAAGTTCGCAAGACTCAAAAGATTAAGAAAGTTTACATAATCAGTACCTGATGTAGCGAACACTTGAAGTTGTAATAATAACTGCCACTTAGCCTTCGGGAAGACCGATCGATGGCACTGAATCTTCACAGTAGAAACTACACCACTTTACAAACAGTGTACTTTGCTTTTAGTCATTCAATGATTCGCTATCACTTCTGAGTCACAACTTTGAATCCTCTGAATTGGCGACTTCCAAAAATAACAAAGCGAAATTACTATAAAAATCCTTAGTCCTAACTATTTTACTATAAGCATCTTGTAGAAGCAACATTTTTTAAAACGTGCCTCAAACCCATGAATTACTGCTTGCCAGTGATGGTTATTAAGAGATTCTCTTGAATTTCTCGCACAAAACTTTCCTGGCTTCTCAAACTTTGCGAATTTTTGAAAACCAAAACCAAAAAATAAGAAAGGGCCTGAGACTAGCCACCGAAAACTAGAAGCTAAATTTTGATTGGTCGGTTTGGGGAATGGAATGTTCAGCTCGGGTCAGCAGACGTTTGTGGGGGAGGGAACTGGTAAGGAGTGACACAAAAAGCTTCTGCGAGGAGGCTATTAGTGTAGATGCTTGTCTACTTGTTTAGCTGTATAGATATGAGGACTTTTTCCTGTAAGTGTTTCTATCATCCTTCACACTGCTTATTTCACTGAGATAACTTTTAGATTATCGTAATCTTTTTTTATTTTTTTTTTGTCAGTAATGCTACTTGTAAATCTTTTCTGAACCGGAGAAGGTACAAAATTCGAAAATTATCCGCATTGACTTTACATTTGGTTTTTCTTGGTAGTGTTTGCAGTTTTCACACAGGACGATATGGCTAACGTGGTAAAGCAGTACACACAGCCAATTAGCACTCTCAGTACATCCGGCCAGTAAGTGATAAAAATTGATAACACAAGTTTTGTGTACTGTGAACAGCTTTACCCCAGTGCCCCTGTCTATCTCATTTAAGCTTTTTGTGAGTTTGTTTTGAATGAATGACTTGTAACGTATCTTGTAACTTTATTTAGGCCCCGTACACACGTATTCGGATATTTTTGAATCCACAGGTTTTTCTTTCCAGATTCAGCTTCCGTCCGCACGAATCCGATGAATCCGCCAAACAAATCTGATACTTTTTGAATCCGCTCTTCACAGTGAAAATTTTTGAACACGCTTCGAATCCAATATTGTTTGTACGCTCCAGTTCGGATAT
Source organism: Palythoa grandiflora (assembly GCA_026546935.2). NCBI lineage: Eukaryota > Metazoa > Cnidaria > Anthozoa > Zoantharia > Sphenopidae > Palythoa > Palythoa grandiflora. The sequence continues at coordinate 3,378 of JAOCPT020616161.1, forward strand.
TTTTTAATCCGATGTTGTAACAAATTAGTATCCAGCTTTACCGTGTAATTCGTTTGACCATCCGGTGAATTCTCAATATGGCCGCCGAACAGAATATAATAGCTTCCCTTCTTCTTGGACCTATTGCTTTGGCAGGATTTCCAGTCTATATTCTCCATTGCTCTCGACGTTTTGTACTCCATTGTTACTTTTAACAACAGTTCGAACTCGTCATCAGTCCAACAAAGGAGTCAGCCTTTCTCTTCTCCATTTTCTTTGGTTTATGTCCAGATTTTGACCTTTTTGGTTGACTTGGCACAGTTAGAGAAATGGAAATAATTTTCATGAGAAAGAAACTTATTAGCATGTCTATTATTTCCACTTCTCTAACTGTGCGAGGTCAACCTTCGCCGCGGTTTCACTGATGTAGAAGCTTGGAACTGTAAAAAGGTCTGTTCCAACTTGCTTGCAATATCGTGCGCCCTGTGGCATATGCTCTGTAGACAAAAATTGCAGAGGAGTCCTGGATACTGTAATGAATCCGGATACGTGGAGAATAAGTGTGTATACGGGCGAATTCGATTTGAATACGCGACTTATGAACAAGAAAGTTTTTGAATCTGCAGAGAACAATTTGCGGATTCAAAAATATCCGTAGACAGGGCCTTAAAAATGGTAAAACCATCAGGACTGAAAAAACTAATTATATTATAAAATAGTTGTACAAGTGAAACTTTTCTAGTTTAAAATGGTTTTGTCTTCTTTTTCCTTTTTACCTGTACTGGATAATATTGAAAGGCCCGCGCAAACGGTTTCAACAACCTTCAACCTTCGAGAACAAAATAAATGTTGAATGGATGTTGAAGCAAATCAGTGTTGAAACCGTTCGCGCGGGGCTTAATACTTTGTACGTGATAGATTAACCGAAAATTTTCAGTGTCGATTGTAAAGCCACTCCCCTATTTGAATTATTTTGATGTGTCTGTTTGCCTCTCTCTCTTCATGTGTTGTCTTTTGTTCGATTGAACAAAATTTAAGCGAACTTGAAGTTTATAAATCAAAACAGAAAGAAAATGCCTCTTACCGCAAAAGTTTTCCTATAAAAGTCTGAAATTGCTGGTTTGTTTACAGGTTCAGTAATCAGGCAAACAAAAAGTAACCAACTTGGTTTCCTCCACAGGGTCCACGTGGTTTGTCACGACCGACCACCCCACGGGTGCGCTATTGCCACCTTGTCTGACAAGTGTGAAGTCCATGTAATGGTGAAGGTAAATATACTCCAACAACAGTGTGCTCACAGAAACGAACAGGGGCCGTACGGTCAAAAGAAAAACTAAAAAGTCCTAAATTTTCAAAAATCAAATTTTGTTACTTAGAAGTGCTGAAAAAATTGCAAAGGGCCTACAAGAATTGCTCTGGTATAATGACAGACAATAAGCCCAAATGTAAACTGACGTGTTTTCGCTTGAAGTTTTGGATGAGAATAAGGTAAGGCGGCGTGGTTGGCGCAGTGGTAAGATCTCTGCCCTCTAACCTCAAGATGCCAGTTTCAACCGAGGGCCAGCCGAGTGTTGAACATTTGTGTGACCTTCTTTTCTCTCGAAGTCGGTAAAATGAGTACCAGCTTCTGCTGGGGGGCTAACTAGCGATGCATTAATGCTCCATCCAAGGGGAGTCATTGACTCTCATCCGCTCAACACAACAGAAACTGGAGATAAGCGCTAGCTCCAGTGGCCCACTTAGGCTCGTAAATGGATTTAGCTTAGGATGAGAATAGAGATTGAAAATGCTGTAAGTTTGCAATTCGTTGTTATCGCCGACTAAGACAGTCGCGGTATATTTGTTTTTATACTCAGCTTGAGAATGAGGCCGTGGTATTTGTTAGCAATCTTTGAAAACTTTAAAGTGTTAACGAAACGACCTAAAATTTTTAATAAAGGGTCCTAAAAAAGTCATAGGATCTCTAAGGAAACAAACTGTAGGAACTCAGAACTGAGTAATCAAATCTCATGACTTTTCATGCCCGTGTAAAGACTGGTGTACTTAAAACTATACCTTTCTGCCTTTACATTTACAAATTGAAGTTGATGCATATTCTGTTGTAGGGTCTAATTGATATAGAGAAGGAAATTTCGAAGTTAGAAGGAAAAAAGGACAAACTTTGCAGTCAGTTGAGCCGTCTACGTGAAGCAATCAAGGTTCCTGACTACGAGACAAAAGTAAACGTCCTTCGTTTTCGTTTTATTAAAATTATTTATTTATATTGTTGTGGTTATAACATTTTAACTTTGTATTGGTGGTTACGTGTTTTCGTTGGCATTCCGTTCTTGTCCCTGCAATGCGCCGCAACATCGAGATTTTGTGTTCTGTCCATTTCCCGCGTTTGTAGCCCTGCTGTTTACGGTTGGCACCCCCGTATTGCCTATCAGTTATCAGGTGTTTGATCACGCGTAATGTAATGTCCACGCGCTTGGCCCTGATAGTTGAGCACACCCCTCCCCCGTTCACCCATATCAGATTTTTTTAACTACTCGCATCAAAGATTTCTTTGCCTTTGTTGGTTTCTCATTTGTTCTAAGAAGCCCCCAACAAAATGGTATGCAGTAAATATTACTGCTTTCGACAAAGCTCGACAGCAATTCTTTTACAGTTAATAACTACTAGTATACTTTAGAAGAGATATTCTGATGTCACAAGCTTCTCTTTCTCAGAAGAAAAAACTTCTGACTCCCTAACAGGAATCGAACCCATGACCCACTGATTACCGGTTAGACGCTCACTGAGCCACAGGAACTCATGTGACATCAGAATATTTCCTTATAGTTATTCCCAAGCCGCAGATTTATATTTCTTTACTAGTATACTTGTTATCATCAAAACGCAATACTTCTTTAGTGTCTTATCGTTAATCTTGTAATCAGAGGTAAATATAATTTGGCTAACGCAGTTGTGGTTGCCCTGCCTGTTCTGGTTTTCCTATTTAAATTGTTTTTTTTTTCTATTCTTCAATGACGAAGCTAAGAAAATAAAATGAAATGAAAATAAAATAAATAAAACATATCTTGTACAACTAAACAAACTCTATGTATCTATAATCAATAACTGATCATCAGAAGGATGTCCAAATTGTGTACTGTACAACTTATCAGACAACTATATTTATCTATAATCAGTAACTGATCGTCAGTAGGATGTCCAAACTGTGTCCTGACAGACATTATTATGTTAATAAATGAATTACTTGACGAGAAGGCGACGTATTTGTTAAACGCGGAGTAAGGATGATCTCTCTGCATCCCATGGCAATCACATCATATTGACTATGCTATTTTGGGTTTACAGGTTCCTGAAAATGTTAGAGAACAGAATGCAGAAAAAGTAAGATTTAGCGGTTTTATGGTAATGTCTTGAAGTTGCCTGAGAGTGAAAAGTTTCCTTTTCAATGTTTATTTCATTCTATCTTTCAGATTCAACAATCAGAAGTTGAGATGGCAAAGCTAGAAAAAGCAATCAAAATTCTGAAGATGGCGGAAGAAGAATAGTTAATTGTTTTAATTTTTACTTTTGTTAGGTGGAAATTGGACGACGAAGCCCACAATATTTGAGATACTAAATGTGTCAGGCACAGTGCTAACTTTATATCAGAGTCTAAATAATGTGCCCAGTAATTATTAATGACATTTCGGCAAGCAATTCATAAATTTTTAGAATTTTTGTATTTCCGCTCAATTACGAAAGATAGTATTTAAAAACCAGGTAACTCTTAGACGCCAAATAAACATCTCCCCTCACCCCCGCGTATTAAAATTTCGATTTTTTCCGACTTCCGGACCTTATTAGAAATAACCCCGTGTGTTAAATTTTTGGGTTTCTCAATTTTAATTTCTTTTTTGTGTGTACTGTGTTCTTTTACAAAATCAAAATAGGAGATGTTTGTTGTGTTACTGACAGATAAATCAGTTTTCTCAGATCTGTGTTGTAATCGTGCTTATAATATTACACAAACCAAACGGAAGTGTACTTAGCAAAGATAAAAACTTTATTATTTTTCTGATCGCAGTTCAAAGTTTACGCACCTTTTTAAAAACAAAAATTACAGTAAAAGAATTATGATTTCAAATCCAAGCTAAAAATTTAAAAAAAACTCTGCCACCGTTTTTATTTTAAGTATCTGACTTTCTTTGTGCAAGATTTTAGCTAGCAGCGACAAATATTTTTTGACTTAAGACCTTCTAAAGTTGCTCGATTTTGCGTTTTTCAAACTACGAGAAAAAGCGAGATAAATAGTTTTTGACTTCGGTAAAATTTATTTTTCCCTAAAACTTGAAAGACAAAGGTCGTTTTTCGATCGCTTTTTCACAGTTAGATAATTCTCAACAGAATACTACTGGTCAACAAAAAAAATATGAAGTTTTAACCGTCACAAACTGAATTCTGACGCCTTGAGATACCTTCTCACCTCGATGTTTGTTTCTGTTAAGGTAAATTGAATGTATGCAAGATTTTGCAAACCCAGGATTCTATTAGTTACGTATCGTTCAGGCAAGCGCTACAAATAAGGTTAGAGATGGATCGAGTGCACTGTTTGAATGAAAATGGCGGAAGAGGTGGATGAATTTTTAGAAATTTGAACCCAATTCGGTCACAGATAGCCACGAATACTCCTCCCATCTTCCTGGTTATAATAAACAGTAATAATTCCCAGAGTAAAATCTTTCCCTTGATACTTAATGTCTTTCATTTCCATGTTGACATGCAGCATTTAACAGAAGTACAGTAATAAATGCAAAATTTATTGTAGTGAAACTCTTCGATATGTTTTCTTAGCGGCTTGAAGCTGAACTTTGTAATTTTCAGCTGATTTGGCATTTGTTGTTCCTCATATTGTGGTCAATTATTAATAACAAGCACATTCGAATAAAAACAATTTATTTAACAGTTTGAATACCACGTTTTCGTGAATAATTAGATACGACCTTTAAGAGATGGGACTTAATCAACTTGTTTCGGAACTCATGTCAACTGTCATAAAAAAATATTATCAAGCGGGTGCTTTTTCCTAAAATCTTTCATAAAATCTGTCCATCGTGCGCGCCAACATTCTAATGGCTTACAACTTTCTATCACATTTTAGCTCGAAAGGCAACTTAATTTAAAGGAAGAAATAAGTTGTTAGTTTCAGAGTTAGCGTTTAGACAAACATTTCACGCGCCTGTCATTAACGGCAACAAGGAACCGAATAAGAATTTTAATTGTATCGTATTGTAATTATATTTTACTGTATTGTTTATTTCGATTGTTTGGAGTTAAATTATCCCTGCGCTGCCTCATGGGCCGTGCAAACCGACGCAACAAGTCCCAACATTGTTCGCAATCGTCTAAAAAAGCGATGCGTTGTGTTACGGTAATCTGGGAATGCGCGTGCACAGACATGTGCATGAGACCAACATTGTGAGTTCCACAATCTCGTTCCCAGAGCCACGATCCTTTTGGTCAGCGACCATATGGATTGTGACTCTGCGAACGAGCTTGCGAGTTCCATCAAACGGACGCAACATTGTTGCGCTACGCTTTACCGGTCACACAATAGAAATGTTGGGACTTGTTGCGCCAAAGTTTGATCCGCTTCAAACTATACGCAACAAGTACCAACATTGTTGTGGTTCCATGCAAAAGGAGGCAACATATTGAGACCAACAATGTTTCGTCCGTTTGTATCGGCATTAATTCATGAGATCTCTGACAGATTCTTTTTAGTCGTCATCTTTTTGGATTTCCCTTATCCTCGTCCCCAGTGCGCTGTTGGTTTTGTCGACAGTCTGCGATCTCCACCACTCGTGCCAGTACGCTCTCAACTACGTCAAGCGAATTCAATGCTGACTCGAGCACCTGTGAATATCAACGCAAACCGCGTAAATTATTTACATTTTAAAACATATGACTGTTTTCTAAAAAAATGTTGAAAGCGTGTACAGTAAATCCCCGCAAGTAAGAACCTAAATTTTAAGAACCTGTTAGGCTAAAACCAACCAGTTATGCCCCCTCTAAGTAAGAACCTATTTAGCCTAAAATTTGGTTCAGGTTCTTAAATTCTAAATATATCTATTTTATGGAAATCATTTAGGGGCATGGAGAAACCTGGCTATTTAACAATTATCCCTCGAGCCCGAATAGGATAGAAGCCAATAGCCCATGAGGGTGAGAGGGATAATTGTTTTAGTAAAATCATACTAGTTGGTAAAAAATCAGAAGTAAAAAATCTTTTTTTAAAGCTCTAAAATTAACTTTTTTAATGTTTACGACAAATATGATCATGTGCAATCGCTACTCGTAGGCTATCACTAATAGCCTAGTAGTAGCAAACCAATGAAAATGCACCATTCATGATAGACCACTAGTATGATTTTACTAAATACGAGTATAACTTAAGTGGTCAGTATCATTGCAATGATGACAGTAACAATAATTTATTGTGGATATGTTATCACATAATAATGATAATTATCAAAATTGTTTGCATCTTCATACCTTAAGTTCGGGTTGTCTTGATGGCTACAAGTTTTAGCTTTGTACAACATGGACAGAGGTCAGACGTTGGTTTTGTTTCAGATAATTATAGAACTTGTAAAATTTAGATGCAACTGCTGATAGTAGCAATTGAAGGGGTTGGGGG
>JAOCPT020616211.1:0-10029 GCA_026546935.2 Palythoa grandiflora
TTCATCCACCAACGTGGCAGACAACGCCACCATGCATGATCTTGATGGCCGGTTTGCTAAGGCTAGCACTCTTTCTGAGACTCACCATTGTTTTATTCCGGTCTCTGAGAATGAAGTCAAGATGGAGAGGCTTTCTGCTGATGCACCCTACAGTTTAATGAGTGTGTTAGAGAGTGCAGGCCCACAGGAAGAGCCCTCAAGCCTTGAGGATCTCCAGCCAGGGAAATATGTGGCATGTATCTATGACAAAGAGTGGTACTTGGGTTGTATCGTTGAGGTCTCTGAGGAATATAAAGACATTCGAGTGAACTTTATGAAGAAAACGACTTCCGGCCTTTTCTCTTGGCCCTCAGCCTCAAGGAAAGATGAGTGTTGGGTGCCACTCCATCCAAATTTTGTCAAGCTCAGCACTTGTCATCATTATGAAATGACGCGCCGTAGCTCTGCATAAATTTACGCATTTTTTGACCAGGTGGCCTTTTACTCAGTCAAATACTTGGTGAAAGGCTTTAGTTCAGCTGATAACTATAGCCAAATACATAGATAACACATACCCACTCACATATAGTCACTACTATACATACCTGATCACTGCCGAGCCATCAAAGTCAGAAAACATTTGGTTGAGAATGAACAAAACACACATTTTGCATTCATTTATCTCTTTAGCAATACACTCTACAGTGTTGTTAAGGGCAGATTCTGAAAGCCAGACCAAGAATTAGGGGGGTTACAAGGTTTTATGACTATACCTTGAATAATAAGGATATGACATGTTAAAAATGGACGTGACACGACTTTGGACCTTAAACAAGGAAAAAAGGGGCGTGGCCGGAAAATTTCAAAATGCCATAAATCAGACCTATTAGGGGCTGGAAGCTGTTGGGAATTTTGATATTGACCCATCAAGGTGTCTCCTAAATTTTTTTTAATGAAATCAGTGGTGGTCACCTGGGAAGCCTGGTTGAGTTGGCATGGAATGACCCACATAGCTCGCAATTGCCAAGTGGAAAACGGAATGCGAATTTAACATATTTGTGGAAAGAAGGTATTACTTCCACTTTCCAGGAATACCTAAACAATACCAACCTCGCCAACCACAAGTCCAATTCAAGCCCGGTTCCAATTTTGTCGACAACCACCTCAATCACAACAGGAAAACCGAGGTGGGCTCCCACCTACATGGGAGGTGTGGGGGCCCTTCGTGTAAGTGCTAAACACAAACAAGAAAATCCTACAAATAATAATCAGTCTCAAGATCTCAGCCAATTACCGACATATAATCAACAGCAAAGTTAAAACTTGGAAAGAAACAGACCTGGTACACACTCTAATATTCCAAAAAAAAATCAAACTTTGTCTGGATTTGGTATTCATTGCCAAATCCAAGATACTGTAAATAGACGAGAATCAGTCGCGACCAATCAGAAGTTGGTTATATGATACCTCCCCTAATAACCAACCAGACAACAAAAAGATACACTGGACTTTCGGACACGGCACAACACAATGGAAACATATCGCAACTTGATAACGAAGACTTAGCTTATGAAAAGCAAGACAACGCTGAAATTAACACTGACACAATGGTCATCCATAAACAAATAACAAGACGTTCTACTCCTATTTAATTGATACTGGCCAATAAGTCTCTCTTAGTTGAAAAATAATTCAGACTTTTGTCACTTACAGCAAGGACCATTCCAGGGTATTACTGCTGTAAAAGACGTGACCCTTCCCATTCTTGGATACCTCCTACTGGAAATCACCGTTAAAAGTAAAACTTTTGTTTAAAAGATGTTTGTTATCGAAAGCCTTGCGCATGACGTCGTCTTAGGCAGAGATTTCCCATCTTATCCCTGGGAACCGTTTTAGTAATATACACAGATATAAAAATGTATGTAACACAAGAACGAAAAAAAATACTAGATCAGTTAGCCCAGTTAAAAGTTGCCGGTAACAACCCCATACTGTAATTCACGTAATGCTTTAGTAAATTAACCATTGTAAACCTGATGCGCCTGCGATTACAAGATGCTCTAGGGAAGTTAGACCAAATCGCGGCGGAGCTGACAACAAAGAAAATTTTTACAACACAGCCATGCGGTTCAAGCGTCTCCTTAACAATTTGTATTTTAGGGGAATGAACTTACCCCCTCCAATAGATTATCCCCAGCCATTAAACTATTACGTGCAACATATGCATCAAAATCCTGGCCCAGCCGGACCGCCATGCTCACCACACAGCCCTACATATGAACCAGAAAGCCCAATATATGCGCCGCCCAGTCCAACCTTTTCGCCACCTGTCACTCAATCTCGAGCTCACATGCCCTAAAGGTGCTATCTGCTCAGTACATATGTATGTTTACGAATGAACAAAATTGTTGTTACAAACTTATTTTTTCTCTGATTATACCTAAATCCTTGAATCAGCAGAGGGAAGGAATATTACAATATGATTGCCGACAGTTATTTCTTAGAATGTACTGAGTTTGTTTTGTTTTTTTTTGCGTTCCATAAAGATTTTTGTATTAGTTTATAAAAATATATGATTGAGACCTGCTTTGACAGTTAGAAATATTTTTCAGTAAAATTAAACAAATACGGGCCACTTAGCAAAAAACTTGTGTAACTGCTGCTTAACACATTCCACCACGGACAAGAACGACAAAGGGGACAGTTGTTTGGTACTGATCTCTCGGTACGGTGGCGCAACAGCTTTAGCATACGGACAGATCACGCGAGCGTAAAAGCTGAATTCAGAAACATCTTTCTTTTCGTGACAATAATGGCACTGGTGTTGCACCCCTTCTGATTCAGTACGACTTTTGCTAGGAGTCTTCAGTTGCGCAAGGCCTTCGGCCATACTTTGGCTGTTTGGAGTGTTGAATTGAGCAGAGCCTTCGGCAGAACACAACTTTCTCAAAATAGCGAGAAGGTAATTCCCCGTTTGGCGCTCGCTCTTTTATAGAAAAACAACCCGGAAGTGACGTTTTCATCCGGGTCTCAAGTTTTCTTGGGGGATACCCCCCATCCCCCTTACCTTTTTCCCAGTTTATATATAGGGGTCGCAAGAGATTAATTTCATTTTTTTCTCAACCTTCACCATGGATGAGACTAACACGGCCTCTCAAAATGATCGACTTTTGGCAGAAGCCATGAACGAAGCCTATGATGCTTATCAACAAGAGCACGAAGACCCCCCCATGGATGTCGATATCGCCGCACCTTTTCCGTTGCAACCTTTATTTGAGCTGCAATTGCAGCCGCTCGTGGGGAGTGACCGTCGCAGAGTGGCGTAACCCGCAAATTGTTCAAAGGGTTGCTCGGGTATTTGAAAATTTAGCGCATCTGTTGAACTCCAATGAACAATTTTGAAGTCAATGATACCTTTACCCTTAGTTTAGTCATCGTCCGGACCCCACCTTAAGGAGGCGGTAAATGCAAACGGAAACACATTCCCGGACAAACTACCGCCACCGAATTCCGTTTGGATAAGAAATGTATCTTAACCATTCCCGACGAACACGATAACCTTTGCTGTGCTAAAGCCCTTTTACTCGCATGGAAACATGCCACCCTCACCAAACAGGAATTTTTTAACCGTTATAAACGTTGCCAAGCCCGTCACATTGTCAGCGACGCTCGTCTCCTTCAAGATCAAGCAGGCATACCTTTGGGAACCCTCTGTGGTCCTGATCAACTCACCGCTTTTGCTCACATTCTTCCCGACTTTTACATTGTGGTCATTGACGCCGATCACTGTTATGAAGCTTACCGTTATGGAGAAGGTCAACAGCCCCTCGGTTTATGTTATCACCGCGGGCACTACGACACCATCACCAATATCCCCAGCCTTTTCCGCACTTGCTACTGGTGTTGGCACTGTTTACGCGACTATAATACTCAGGGAGCCCACGCTTGTAAAGTCAACAAAGACCATTGTCCTCGTTGTCTGCAAAATGGTTGCGCCGATTATGTAGCCTATCGACAAAGCAACGAGCGTCAGAACCAACAATCCTGCCGGCACTGCCGTCAAACCTTCTTTGGACCCACTTGTTTTCACCAACATCGCACCCAAACCTTCCAAGGTCAACCGGCCACCTCCTTACAAACCACCGTATGTAAAACCGTCTATCACTGCCCTCGCTGCTTTAAACAAGTGAACCTCAATACCCGAGACCATTATTACTTACAACAGTGTGACCACGGCAAATGCCCCTCCTGTAAAACCTACACCAACCTCGCCACTCACCAGTGCTTCATCCAAACGTTTGACCAAGAACAGCAAACTAAGCAAGCTTAAGCCCAACAACGCGAAAATAAAAGAGCCGCTCAAAAGAACGAACCCCCCCCCCCGAATCCTTCCCCCTCCTCAAAAAGCTGACGAAGAGGACGAACACCATCAATTGTATGTCTTCTTCGATATTGAATCCATGCTAGTAATTGACAAACACGTCCCCAACCTCGTTGTCTGTCAAACTAATCTTTCCGATCAACCGCACGTGTGGTACGGTGAAGAATGCATCGCCCAATTTTGTCATCAATTGGATGTGTGGGTCAATGAAATTGAAGAGTCCAACGTTCCATCCGACCAAAAATGTGACCAAGGCGACAACGACGACGAAAGTGACAGCGAGGACCTCACCCCCCATTATCGCCAAATCACCATCATCGCCCATAATTTTCAGGGATATGACAGTTACCCCATCGTTGATTACTATCATCAAAATGCAATTGATTTAAAACAGGTGCGAAACGGGGGAAAAATCCTTGAATTGAAAGTGGGTCGCTACCTTCGTTTCATCGATTCCCTTTCGTTTTTGCCCATGCCCTTGGCCAATTTCACCGATACCTTCGGACTCTCGTCCAATCACCTCGCTCTCCGTAAAGGTTTCTTCCCTCACTTCTTTAACACACCCCAACACCAAGATTATGACGGCCCTTTACCCCCCAAAGAGATGTATGGTCCCGCTGCCATGTCTGCCAAATGACTCGTCGAATTCGAAACCTGGTACCAAGAAATCAGCCAACAACAACCCCCTTACCGTTTCAATCTGAAGGAGGAGCTCCTTGCTTACTGTCAATCCGATGTGCAATTGCTGAAGGCTGGATGCCTAACCTTCCTTAAAGATTTCAAAGACAAAGCCAGTTTCTCCCCCTTTACCTGCATGACCACTGCCTCCGCTTGTGCCAAATACGTACGACGTAAAGCCCTTCCTCCCAACACTATAGCCTCCGAACCCGTCCACGGTTGGCAACGCTCTACCAATCATTCCTCCATTAGTATAGAGTGGCTAACGTATCATGAACACCGATTAGGCTATCCTCTCCAACACCCACGCAATGGCGGTGAATTTAAGATACGGGACGGACAACACACCTATTTGTTGGATGGTTATGACTACCTCACACGCACCATCTATGAGTTTCATGGGTGTTATTGGCATGGTTGCCCCACGTGCTACAAGCAAAGAACCGAACGCCACAAACAGCTCTTTGGTAAAAACATGCAAGATACGTATCATGCTACTTTACAACGCGAACGTCGCCTTACAGCCCTTGGATACACTCTGGTCAGCATTTGGGAGTGTCAGTGGAATCTCCAAAAACAACAAGACCCTACACTAGCCGCATTGGTCGCCACCTTTGACCTTCAACCCCCACTGAACCCCCGCGATGCTTTTTTTGGTGGGAGTACCAACGCCATCCGACTGTATGTACCACCAATCGAAGGACAAACCATCGCCTATTATGATTATACTTCCCTCTACCCTTGGGTCAACAAAAATGGAGAATATCCCATAGGGCACCCCCTCATCATCTACAACCCACCATATCAGCGATTATCCGCTTACTTTGGCATTGCCTCCTGCACTGTCTTACCTCCAGAGTATTTATTTCATCCGGTCCTCCCTTACCGATGCAACGGAAAACTTACTTTCCCTCTGTGTCGCTCCTGCTTTCACCTACAGATTGATGAACCCCTACATGCCAAAGACTGGATTTGCAGTCACAGCCAGCCTCAACGAACTCTCACCGGTACGTGGTGCACCCCAGAATTGCTCAAAGCCGAAGAAGTGGGCTATCAAATACTGAAAATTCACAAAGTGTGGCACTTCCCGCGACGACAGTTGGGGCTCTTCAAAACTTACAATAACACCTGGTTAAAACTCAAGGAAGAAGCCAGCGGTTACCCCACCCATTGCCAAGACGATAGTCAACGTCAGCAGCACATCGACAATTATTATCAACAAGAAGGTATTCAGCTTGACCCCAACAACGTTCGTCGCAATGTGGGACAATGCGCCGTAGCCAAACTCATGCTAAACTCGATGTGGGAAAAATTTGGACAGCGTATCGATAAGACACAAGTTTCAGAATTTACCACGGCCCAACAACTCCACACGTTCTTATCGTGCGGCAAATACGACATACGGTACGTCAGCCCCCTCACAGAAGATCGCGTCGAGGCACACTACAAAGTCCATACACCCATGATTGAAGTAGCCCCTAATCTTAACATCTTCGTCGCCAGTTTCACCACCTGCCAAACCTTTGCGACTCTATCAAGACCTACAACAGCTCGATTAACGCATGTTATACTTCAACACAGATTCAATCATTTTCCTACAGCAAGAAGGAAACAACCCACCCCTCGGCAAATACCTCGGCCAATTTAAAAATGAGTTGCAAGACTGGGAAACCATTGTCGAATTTTGTTCGGGGGGTCCGAAAAACTATGGGTACCGTACCAACCGAGGTACAACCGTTTGCAAAATCCGTGGCTTTTCCCTGAACACCGAAGGGGCCCGCCAACTAAACTACCCCATTCTTCGGCAAAATGTGCTTGACGAAATTGAAGAACCCCAAGAACATGCCAGAATTACGCGGGTCACCGAATCCAACAAAATAGTACGACAAACCCAAACCTAACAAATCACCACCCAGAACCGACATAAAGACTATCGTTTAGTTTTTAATAAGAGAATCTTGCCCTTTGGTGATGCCGATTTGGACCCCTTCGTGAGTTACCCCTATGGTTACCACCGAGCAGATGCCCAACTTGTAGCCATGCTGCTAGACTAACTATCACAAACACTATAAACATTTCTTATTACAAACAGTTTACCTTATGTAATCAAAGTATCTTATTGAAAAAATAGTTTTTCACTTCAGTTTCTTATTCCTCTGCTGGTAGGTGATTATTCCAAAGCCATACGTGCCGTTTCCGTTCAGAAAAATGTTCAAATACTTTATATTTTAGTTCCAAACTCTCAAGGGTTGGGTTTTCCAAGGCTTTTTCTTTCTCAAAACGATAGGTTTTATATAATTTCGCCGCGCAGTTCAATACTTCTTCCATCTGTAAACCATACAAGCGTTTGTAGTCCCGAATGATTTCATAAGTATGCTGTTTAACGTCTTCCCTAGGGTGAAAGATGATGATCTGAAAGTACAGAAAGCAGAATGTATATAAATTATCTAATTCAAATGGTCGTAAACGTATAAGTTTAGCGAGTCAAAGTCTATGTTATTAGTCAAACTTGGCGACTTCCTTTTAGTTTCCTGTCAAGAGTTTCCGTCTCTAGTTGTTATGAATAGCTGCTTCAAGAAAATTCGTCATTTTGATAAAGCACTATCTAGATTTACTTTTACCTATGTTTCAGATCTCCCAACTTAAAAAACTACGCTTTCTACTTTAATTGAAAAACTAAGCTAGGATACTTAATAATCGCCATCTAGCATATTTCTTAGAGTTCATAATATTTAAGATTGAATTTATTACAGATGTTTTCTGTAAGGAAATGAATGAATGCTATGTTACTATAAAATCAGTAGACCTCAGTTAACTACATAAATGTTTTCGAATGTAACTGAACTAAATCAATACAGAATTGTAAGAATATATAAAGTAGTGAATGTTACATATATAGAAGAAGTTCAAAAACGAGCTAAGCGAGTAGTGGAAGTGTAACAATATATTAACAAAAACTTGGCAAAACAAGTCATTCTCATTACCCGGTTTTGAAATTATTTTAAATCCAGCCAAAACATATCAATCAAAAACATAAGGCGGCTGTTCAGGTGGGGTCACTTTTGGTTTCAAAACATGTTTAAAAAGGGAGGTGAAAATAGTTTCAATGTGCCAAGATTACATCTGGTGTAAATTAAACAAAGATTTTCAACACAGAGATACCTTTATATAAGCAATTTACATACCTTCACATGATTCTCTAGAAATACGTTTTTGTTGAACTTGTTAATAACAAACCTCTTTTTTGTAGCGAAGAATTTGTGCTAACAGCCAATGATTTGATTATTAGAATGGGTTGTGGTTTCTATTATGTTGATAACCAATTTATCTGGAACAAAAATTCAAAAGAAAACTTTCTCATGGTCCAAAACTTATACGAAGTTCACAATAAGATTTGCAATATTGACGAAAAAGGATTTGAGCATAATTGCAATGGAATGGATCTGGCCACAGAAGAAATTACTGATACTCTAAATACAGATTTCTTCTAAAATCCTTAAAACTTTACACTAACAAGAAAAACAGAAAGAAACATTAATTACAAAAAAGGTTTGATAAAGACTGTAATACCTGAAAGCGAAATTTTAACAGGATCTCAAATGATAAAAATCGTATTCCTTTTGACACGAATTTAAGGCAGCAATACCACAGTGTAAAAAAACAGTATAAGAAACCAACATAATCCAAGAAGTTCAATCATATGAAGTCTAAAATTTATAACTGAATAGAAAACAGAAACAGCCATCAATTTTTGAATAATGCTAAATCTATTACAAATGATCATGTTAACAACGAAGAAGCAGATCAAAACACTCCAATAGATTGCTAATACAATCACTTCAAAACGTAGATATCTGACTTAACAGAAAGGAAAGTTTACATAGAAAATGATGTTCTTGAACTTAAAAGCTTAAAGAAAAAGATAGCATATGTATAAAACAGCTTAAATCCAGGAAAGTACCTTGTCCTGCGAAATGATATGTTAAAAATCTGCATAAACATCCTTAAGAACGCTCTTTTAAAACGGTTCGCTTGATACTGCAAAGCGGTTCCTTTACTAGCTGCTGATGAAGCCATCATAATTCTAGATTTTGCAGAGAGCTACAGGTTCGTCATTCAAGATGCTGCACAAGGACATCATTGGGAAAACAGCCAGGCCACCCTCCATCCATTTGTGTTGTACTACAAGAGAGGTGATGAGGTTTGGCATTTGAGCATGTGTATCATCAGCGACTGCCTCAAACATGAAACAATAACTGTGCACAAATTCTTAGAAACCCTTTTAAATCACGTGAAGATTGAACTTCAGCATATCAAAAAACATCTTTACTTTTCAGATGGTGCTGCATCTCAATATAAAAATTACAAACATTTTTGTAATCAGAAGATTTTGGTCTGGATATTGAATGGCACTTCTTCGCAACTAACCATGGGAAAAATGCTTGCGATGGCATTAATGGCAGGCAACATTCTTACCCCCCAAACATTTGTTCGAGTGGGCGAGTGCACATATCAAGAATGTGGCATTCTTTTTTGTCAGCAAAGAAGAAGTGGCTGAACATGCACAGAGCCAGGATGAGAGGTTTGCAAATGAAAAAACAATTGCTGGGACAAAAAGCTACCATTCCTTAATCCTACTGAATGAGGGCAGGAAACTCCGTGTACAAAGAGTTTTCGGAGATGATGGGGCTTCTCTGGAAGGAAGTGTATTTCCAGATCTTGCAGAACCAACCCCTCAAATACGGCTAACATTGCGAGAATGTGAGGTGGGAAAATTTGTGGCATGCCTGTACGAGAGAAAGTTGTGGATTGGCTACATCAGGGATACAAATGAGGAACATCAAGACATACAGGTTGTATTTATGCATCCTCATGGTCCTGCAGGTTCATTTAGTTGGCCTGAACGAGAAAATTTGTGCTTTGTACCTCTGCAGTGTATCCTGTGCATAGTTAATCCACCCAGCACCACAAATGGAAGATCATACTATTTG
>JAOCPT020616247.1:0-10027 GCA_026546935.2 Palythoa grandiflora
CATGCTGGATATTCTTCAAATGATTCACGACAACTATGTAGCTGCCTGCAAGAACAGAGTAGAGGAAGAGGAAGTGGTAATGTTGCTAGAGTGTATATTCTTTGGAGGGGAAAGGGGGCGGCATGAGCAAGGATCAGTATTTAAATATGAACCATCTCCTGCAAGACAATATGTAACTTTTAATGGAATTCCCCAAAACATTTTGATTGGGAAATTGAACAATAAAAAGCTTAATGACTGGTTGTCTGAGAAGAAGTTAGATATTGATAAAGGCCTGTTGTGAAATAACAAACTATTTTTCTGATAAAAATGTTAAAAATAATTAATATATTTATTTTTAAAATTATTTTCATTCATATCATCATACATTGTTATATAAGTAGTGCATTTTTGACAGTTTCTCTTTTGGGGCTAGTGAGCAAAGTTCCCCTAGCCTTCCAAAACATTCCCTGAAGGCAAAAATGTTCTCTTTTGTGTTATCTTGTCCCCTGATGAAGAAAAGAAATAACAGATTTTTGCAGGGGTTGGGAAGGACGTGTGCCATGCTCCAATTGCTCAAAACTTCAAAATATGGTGCATTAAAAAGTCCATCAGCAGGTCTAAATTGCGCCTGTGTAACAGGCCATTAGCACAGAACCTGTGTAGATTTTTGTCACTATCTCTTGCAATGGCAGGTCATGTTTTTGGATCGTTATGAATCGCTGATTGTGTGATTTCCTCTGAATGATGCCATATGCCAACAAGCGTAGTCTTCACAAAAAGTATCTTATGAAATTTTCTCTGTAGTTTTGACGTCGGTAATCAAACATAATAATTTTAGAGATGCGGTGCTGAAGAGAGCTTTTACTTTTCTATTTGTTTTTGTTCTTGATACATTTGTTCATTTTTTTAGTTTTGTAGTAATAAATAATATGTTAATTGCCACTTAGAAACAAAATGTGTTTACTCAATATATACCTTTCGTAGAGAAAGAGAACAGAATTTTTCTTTGTCATTGATATAATAAAAATTAATTTAAGATATTTGTTTTTGTTGGAGTTTTATATGTCTTGATAGTTGGCAGTGAAATCTACAGGTTTTGTGCAAGTTAAAATAACTAATTTGCCAGAAGCAAAACACAGGAGTTGAGTATATAGTCCATATGTTTGACAAGTTTTCGAAGTTGACAAATATATCTGCTTATGAAAGTGGCTTTAAAAGTATTTTTACATTAACTGAATAAATTAAAACAAAATGAATAAACTTTTGTTTTAAATAGATTTTTAACTTATGCAAATTCTACCCAATTTTAAATATTTTTACTTGTTTTAATTCACTCATTCTGATGAAGGCTGCCACAAGTACAGCCGAAACGTCATTTTATGATCGTTTTAACTTTTTTATTACGTGAAAACCGTAAAACCTATTTTATATTTTTAACATGCATATTACACGTAAAAGCTTAAAAAACAACAAAGCTGTTTGTTATGCAGATATCTTGGCTGGATTGTTTTCAAATAGGTGTTTAAAGAGCTACTTGTTTTTCAGGTCAGAGTTTTAGGTGGTGTTGTGTGCTTTTTTCGAGATCTGGTCGGACAGAAGGAGTGTACATGTGCTGCCGTCTAGGTGCTCGGCCCGAGAACACGAACTATACTGCAATTTTACCCTCGATATTCGAAACTCCCGCTAACTCGAACCCAATTTCCCTTCAGATCATTTTGAATACTATCATTTCATCCTCGATAACTCGAACCACGTTTTTCAAGACGTGACAAGTAAAAAAATTACAATACTCTAGTATTCTTCCAGTTTATCCAGTTCAGGGTCGCTTACATTTCATCCTCATTTCATCAAGCTTTGGCGGTTAACTCTTTCTTCAATGTCATGTTACGTCACGCTCTGTTTACTGGGTATGTAGTAAAGAAACATTATTTTATTACTTGTAATAATAAATAAATTTAATTAAAATGTACAGTACTGTACGTTGTATAAATAGAGGTGCACACAGACACCGTTTTTTAATTTAGAAAATTATTAGAAAAAGTGATAGAAACATTTCATTACATTTATACAGTAATTAATCAAATTATTGTACATTGTATGAATAGAAGTACACAGAATCATCGTTTTACCTTATTTCCTTTCATTTGTTCTCAACTGCAGGTAACTCGAACTCCCGAAAACTCGAACCTTTTTCTATTTCCCCTGAAGGTTCGAGTTATCGGGAGTCGACTGTATATTGTTTGTCAAAAATCTTTACTTTATGAAGCAGAAAATTATCTTCGCTACCTACAGGTCTAAATTATGCAGTGCAATTTAGATTGTGAAAAAAAATCCACAAAAATAAACCCAATAAAATTTTAACTGCCGCATTTGCTCGTGTATACACGCTTTTTTTTATAAGAAGTAGAACCATTAAATTTTGCCGAGGCTCATTGTTCTTTTTGGCGACTTCAGCCTCAATTTGTTCTTAATTTGTTCTTATTTCTGTGAGCGGTTTTTAATGAAGAAAAAATAAAATAAAACAAGGTTTTGGAAAATGAAACGCCTTGCGCCATACATGTATTGTATGGCTGAATTTAGAGGCGAACTAACTTCATTGTTTCTGGAGCAGTCTTTGACAGAGAATCTTTTTATGTTTTATGCTGTATCGCTAAGTTTTAGTCAATTTTCTACCCACAAACAATTATCTAGTATATCAAGCCTCAGCATGAGTTTGTTCTTAAATTGTTCTTAAATTTTGGCAAACTTTGAGCCTCGTTGTTTTTGTGAAGTTGTTCTTATAAAAAAAAGCGTGTGCAAGTATTATTGTTATTATTCTGCATAAAGTGAGAACTCGTAACTTTTTTTCTAAAATGCGAGTATTAGGATCGATTAGCAATTTGATAAAAATAAATGCTATCTATTGTTTTGGTTGTAGGCTGTCATTACAAGAGTAGGAAATAAATGGGTATTATCTCAGTATTGGTCATTCAACACATCAGATTTTGTATCACATAAAATTATGACAAATGTTTTAGACTGATCTCGCACACGGTCAAACCACCAACTGCTGCTGCTGGCTTAATTCTGGGACAGATAAGTTTCCTTATTTGGAAAACAAGGACAATTAAGTTTCCGTATGGCAGAGAAGTCTGTATACGCTTAGTCTAAAGAAGTGAGTTTACCTGACATTCATTACGGAAAGAAAAGAATAAGAACAATATTTTGAATCAGTACCATACCTCTAATATAAGTTCTCTTCCCCGAACCGTTAAATAATAATTATCTTGCCATTCTATCTGAACTCGGAATTTTGTGAGATCAGCTGGCGTAGTGGGTTTAGAATCCTTTTCCACAAACTCTGAGGAAAAATAATAAAGTATGATATTAAAATTAGTCTTGTGCCGATCACCTGAGGGGATCGGAAGAGAAGTTCTCTGATCACAAAAACGGAAAAAAACAGTTACGTAAGTTTGTTTATTTGCTCTGGGCCTGTTGTCTGATGTAATATATATTGGATCTGTTCTGGCAAATCTATGGACTGCATTAAAGCGTCCGCTGTAGATAATTTGTTGTTATTTGGGTTTTGCAGAAAGCGATTACTAGCGCAAACTAGTGTGAGACTGCTATATTTTGGACAACTGGTAAATGGTTCAATTCGCAGGCTAACAGATACTTGAAATAAGAAATTTTCGCGAAGCATTAATTTCGCCATTTGGAAGTACGCATATTTCGCGACTTTCAGGTTTCAATTCATTTCATTAATATTTTTGTTGCTTTTAAATTAAATATCGATATTTTTCTTCTGTTTTTGCCACTTATGTTTTTTAAAAACATTTTAAAGAGAAGTTATCTGAACGTGACATTAAATTACGTAAAATGAGACTATTCAACCTGTTTCCTTACATTAGTTACAAGAATAAGAAACAAGTATAAGAAAACAGAAACAATAAGCGATTTATCATATTTGTCTAAAACGAAGTTTAAACTTGTGGAAAAATTATTTAGAGTGGAGCATAAAATAGCAAAATTATGACTTTGCATCGGTATTTCTTTAGTAGCATATTTGTTAATCATGGAACCACTGGGTGTCACTTTATTTTCGCGCCATCTTATCTTCGAAACACTTTATTTATAATTTTTGTGTCATTTTACTTTCACGATTTTTTTAAGTGACTGGAAAGTTTAAAAGCAGCTATATAATTTAATATATATTATATAATCAGTAGAATTAGTGTTTTCACTTACTTGTTTGAGTCGAGTTACAATCACCTTTGAAGTCAACATGGTAGCGTTGTGTATGGGCATCGGGATTTATGCCTTGGAGAAGATTTCCATTCAAATTCCTTGGGCATTTGGCGGCTAAAAACGACTGGAGATAACACGGACTTTCCACCGTACTCATCTGTTGGTTCAAAATTTTATCAGTTTATTCAGAAGTACATCACTAGAAGCCTTCTCTTCTATCGCGACACAGCAGTATTTAGACAAAAAATTAATAATCTATTAATAATGCAACACGTCACCTCATTTGCATACAAACATTCAAGTTTTTCGGCAAATTAATCTATTTTCTATTTCTCATATGAACGTTCCTATTTGTTACTTTACCCGCCCCTATAAACTTTGGTTTTGCTATTTTTTTTTTTTTTGCATTCAGTCACAAATCGCCGTCCCACTGAAATCCGTGCGTAAGTTCGAAGTGTATGCACATTATCATTATCATCATCATCATCAGCAGCAGCAGCAGCAGCATCAGCATCAGCATCAGCATCAGCATCAGCATCATCATCATCATCATCATCATCATCATCATTATTATTTAGCAAATCGCTGAATCTAAGCAGAAATACTATGGAATCTAATACGCTCATAACACTACGTCAAGATGCCAAGCGTTTTCTGATTCAGTCGCACGATGACGTTTACGAAAGATCAAGCGAATCATTGAGTGAACTTTGTTCCTTGCGAATTGAAATTATATATGTTTATTGAATGGTTTACAATCCCACTGGGAGATAATCCCATGCAATAGTTACCTCATTCATATAATTAATAGTAATAATAATAATACAGTATCAATAATAAAACAAGAAAAACATATTACAGGCATTATCCCAAAAAATGACAATATCTTCAATAAATTTTGCATTTGTATATCAAAAGGACAATATGAATATTTAGATGTTTCCTTCAATCTCATGATATGTTTCTAATATTTTAAGGTTACTGAACACCTTTGGGCGGTGTTTTTAGTGTTCATATGATATCTTGCTTGGTATTTATCACAGACCGCTATAAACCCAAATATCACTGGAAAAATTATAAAATGCTCTCAATGAATATGAAAATTTATTTAATATATTCGTTATTGTTAGGACGAACTGAAGCTCTGTTTTATATCCAAATTTTGGCTTTAAAAAGTTAATACCAACTCAGTTCTTAACTTCTGCTAATGTTTGTCATCTTTTTAACTTCTTCAAAGTGTGTCGGTCAAAACCGTGTCGGCGATTTTTGATTGTTAAAGCCGATCATTTTTTATATTTATTTATAGAGAATTGCAATCACTTTTAGCCTAGAAGCGCACAAATCGATTAATAAAAAATCAACCAGGTCTTCTTTTGAAATTCACCGACACGGTTTTGTTCTTTAAGTATGTCACCACAATGGTGCAAAATTTCGTTGCAAAATACCAAAAATTCAGCGAGCATTAACTTTTTTTACAACCCTCTTTTGTGCGAGAACTGGAACCGCGAAAACAGCGTTTGAAAAATGAACCGTGTAGCTTCCCGACTGCCGGTAAGAAAATTCATTTTGCAATAACTGGCAAACGAAATTAGCTATCGAAAAAAAAAAATATTTATAAGATCTTTTTCAATAAAACAATATAAGCTGCTTTTTCCATTTTCAGTTTTTTTTTTCACATTTCAACCTGTTCAGTAACGTTAAAACAATATCTGACACTCTCTCTTCATATCAGACAATAATTATATACTTAAATAAACATTCTAAGTTCACAGATATAGATTCAAGTTGACTGTTTTATTTTTCAAAATAAACGTAGTTTATTCTTAATTTTGTGAAAGCTTGATTTTTACATTTCATAAAGTAGTGAAATTAATCTCCAATCTCATTTGCATCACATCTCATTTGCATCACAAATTCTATATTTTTTTCTGATCTTGAAATGCTTTTGTATCTTCCAATTTCGATTGGAAGATTATGAGTTCAGGTTCGTAATTTAGTAACTGCTGCCGTCCACAGTTTGGAATTTTTTATTTCTGTAAGATAACTGATTTCAAAGTTATAGTTTACCTTAGCAGTTCATAAATACTAAGTTTACTGTTGTATTGGTTTACTGTTTAAAAATGTCATCAGATGTGAAATTAAACTGGGCCGTATTGGTTTGACCCCAACGACGCAAATCTGTGATAATTTTGAATTTTAGTTATAAGTTGGGGAAAATTTTAAACGGCCGATTTTTACGAAAAAAAGTACCGTAAATAACATTCATTTAACCATTCATGTATTATTACGTTAATGGGGTTATGCATCTTGTTCAAAAGTCACGCAACTGAACTATGTGAATATTTTAATGAAACCCAATCTATATAGTCTGAATGGTTGTTAAGTGAAATTTTAATACCACCGCAACATGTTTTTTCCAGACGTCCTGAGGAAATGTAGTCCAGGTGCAAACATCATTTTAAAACTTAAATGTACACCTTTGGCCTTTTTTCGATTTAGCTTGTGTTCTCTAAGCTTGTTTTGCGTTGAGCTTGTGAAATCATGTCTCTTTTTTCTTATTCACTAGTTGATGAAGAAAGAAAAATGGAAAGGATTTACATACAGCAATTTACCTATAAATAACTGAATTGCTTAGTGACAGCACTGAATGAAGTTGTACATATTTTGATCGTATGTACTCGGTCTTGTAATACGGATAAAGAATTAAATCCTTTCTTTAAAAACTATTACTCCAGAACCTACCAAACTTTTTTTATAGGAACAAGAGTAGTAAATTTGGTTCATTCGCATTGCTGTTCATTTCAGTATTAACGACAAATCGAGCAGCGGTATCTCTGACTGAGTATTCTTCCGCTACACATAAATTATCACAAATATCCTTGATTTGACCGACATTTTTGATTGCTTTTAATTAGTATTTGCTGATAACAGCGACAGTACGAGAGAATTACATATAAAATGCAATTTGAGGCCAGAATTTAGGTTTGCTGTCCTTAAATTAAAATCTTGCAAATTTGCTGTGTATTGTGTGGCTTTGTAAGGCATTTATTTCTTGTGCAAAGAACTGATGCTGAAAATTTACTTGCTTCGTTTTTCGAGCTTATAAATGTTCTTAATTTTCAGGCCAGTTTGAGCGTTTT
The DNA here is from genome assembly GCA_026546935.2 of Palythoa grandiflora. Lineage (NCBI taxonomy): Eukaryota > Metazoa > Cnidaria > Anthozoa > Zoantharia > Sphenopidae > Palythoa > Palythoa grandiflora. The sequence continues at coordinate 7,350 of JAOCPT020616247.1, forward strand.
TGTTTTCTGTTCTTTACGATAGAACTATTTATCCATGTACTATAATTTATTTTAAAGTATTATAATTATTTACGGATCATTTCCTGTGTTTGTGTAATGGTTGTTTGGGGGCTTTCCCTTTTCTGCACGGTTGTCTGGAAAAGTACAGCCAAACATTTGTGTTGTTTCGTCTGTGTTCCTTTGTTTAGTTTTAAAATATAGCATCAAAAACACTGTATTACTGAACTGAAAGCCAATCCAGCGTCTTCAAACATTCAGTTTTGGAACATTCCAATAAAACAATTTCAAATCAAGAAGCTGCCACCGAAGTCATGTCGAGATAAACCGGATGCATCTTTGATTTTTACTTCCTTTCAGTTTCATAATATTTCAAATTTTCCATACTTCTGAGATAATTCATAAATACAAAACGTTGTGTCATCAGAAAGTGGAGGCAAATTTATGTTGAAAGTTGTAAATGATTAAAAAGAACACATGGTCGTAACGCGATAAGGGCGCCGAAAGGACGAAGAGACTGCTGAGTATTCGGCACTTTCAAAGAACACAGAAAGCAGCGCCGACTATGCTACTAGTTTTGCTAATAAAGCAAGATAAAAAATATTCAAAGATTGGATTTCTGTTCCAGGTTCTCCTGCTGCTTTTTTGAGCACTAAAGAGAAAAGAAGAACAAACAGCGCAGCCATATGATATCGTGGAAGTGGATCTGGTGTTGACAAATAATTACTTCCCACACCAAACGTGAATGAATGATCAAACTCAGAAATGAATACAATCATGCAGTTACTCACCGCTCGGATGATCGGAAAAGCCGATTTGTTTTGCTTTATTTTTTCCACGAGGAGCTGCGTTGTCTTTCTCTGTTTTTCCTTCATCGTGATCGATCTTACCACTAGTCACGTTACAATGAGTGAATTACTGCAAATCTTTTTTGGGTGAAAGTTGTAATGTTAGATATATCTGCGTAGTGATAAGATATTCAAGGAACTGAGGAAGTTGTTCTGATTGGTCATCAGCCTTCCAACGAGGGAATCGCCCCTTTTAAGTGTTCAAACTATGAAATGCTCCATTTGTTGTTATTGTTATTGTTATCGTAGTTTAGCAGGATTGGATAGTTCGGCTGCTGTTTCTTAGAAAATAGGAAATTTAAAAGTGGAACTGTCTTCTGATTACAAATTAATGTCTCGTGACTAGAATTTCGAAACACGTTCATTTGTTTGCGTAGTTAGAATAAATGTCGCACTTGGATGCGCATCTGGGTTGACGTGCTGCTAATTTTTTTCTTTTAAAAAAATGTGTAATTTAAATTTGTTATCTTATTCATACATTGCATTTATATTTGCATTTATTATAATCGAGTGTTCATATCGATCTTTCGACGGTGGGGTGACAAAAAATGCCTCGATATGATGCTAGGCCGACAACTGCTCTCCGCTGGACGATCAACCGAGTAAAGACGCTAGGCCGACTGGGCGTCCATTATACGCGAAGCCCTACGATGTAATAACTAAAATAAAAACCGAACCACGAATTCGCTGCATCAATTTATTCACTAACTTAGCAACGTTCTTCAATATAAATTGAGTAATAAAATGACAGTTTTAAGTTTCACTAATAACTTGATAATATTAATAATAATTGCTATAGAATTTGTACAATTACAACAACAAACAAGTGAAATATATAAATCTTAAACTATTGTTGTAATTCTCTTAAGCTACCCCTGTCCAAATTTTATAGCTATTGTTATTATCCAACTTAAATGCCGTAACAGTTGTATCATTCGCATTTCACTGAAGATGGTAAAAATGCAAATTAACATGTCTGTTAAAATTAAAACCATTATTTTATTACTTAAATGTAAATTGAAACTGCTGCTACTCAGAGCCTTTGGCAACGTTCTTCAGATTCCGTGGTTACGACAAGGAGCGAAACAATAAACAACCAATGGAAATTTCCGCTTAGACAGGAAGTTTTCCTCGTCAAGGAGAAACAACTTGATGGAGTAAATTTGTCAATATTTCCTTGACCAGGAAATTATAGCTGGCGTTTTAACTTTACCAGAGTGTAAAATATGTGCTTTTTTTCGCAGAGTCCGAAAAGCTGAACACGAAAATCCACACATAACAACCGAACCACGGCAGCACCTCGCTAACAATCCATGCATACTTTTACGTGGAAAACAGTTTGTTTAAAGTTTTGTCAAATCAACACTCAAGCGGAAAATAACTGAAGGTCTAATATAAACAGGCCGTGAGTGACCAGCCTTGAACAAACAAGTTAATTGTTTCATTGCTAAGCTATTTCCATCGGGGATTATTTGATTTACAAAACTAACTCTGGGGAAAAGCGCAAATTTTACACTCTAAAGATTCAATAGACGAAAACGTTGAGTGTTTTAACTATCTTAAGATCAATTTTCTTTTAGTATTAGCCATTTTATAAATCAAAATATTTTTTAAAAAGCAAACATAATGATATGCACGCTTTTTTATAAGAACCAGTAAATTTTGCCGAGGCTCATTGTTCTTAATATTTTGGCGACTTCAGTCTCAATTTGTTCTTAAATTTGTTCTTACTTCTGTGAGCGGTTTTTATTGAAGAAAAAACAAAATAAAACAAGGTATTGGAAAATGAAACGCCTTGCGTCACACATGTATTGTACGGCTGAATTTAGAGGC
>JAOCPT020616293.1:0-10027 GCA_026546935.2 Palythoa grandiflora
GGTGTTTTGCGTCAAAACGATACAGTGCATCTGTCTTAAACCGTAGATACCTAAACCCATATATCAAATTAAAGCTTTTAGAGAGATAACATCGCCTTTAAGGAGTTCAAACTCAAAGGGAATGTGTTCGTTTCCTCTAAAATTTGCAGACTATAGCTTCTTCAACGTGTCTGCGTTTTTTGTTTTTCGAAAAACTTTTTATTTTAGATCATTTTTTGTACGGTCTCTACACTTTTTTTAAACCCTAATTCAAAAAAACTGCCGTAACTTTTCTCTGCAATTGAATATGAAAAAACGCAGACACGTTATTTTAGAGCTTGTTGTCTGGAAACTGGTGGATTGATTAAATCATTAAGTATCAATAATCGCTTGGACTTGTAACTTTCGAAAGACGATTTTGTCGCTCGTTTTTAGAGAACGTAAAAAATCTAAAGATTCATTTTAATTCAAAATGTTTAGTATATTTCGAAGCCAGCTCTATAAGAGACGCTTAGACAAAGCTTCGGCCAGCAGGAGCTTTGAAAAACATCGTTCTCGCAAGTCGACACTAAAAATCTGTATTTCCGTGTGCAAAAAGCTCCTTTTTTGCCCGTCCACGCTAAGATGTTGCACCTCCGGCCGTTTGCGCAAAGCATCGTTTCGCCCGTCCACGGTAAATCGTTGTGCCTCCGTTTGGGTAAAGCTTCGTTTTCGTCCGTCCTTAGCAAGAAGCTGCTCTTCGTTTGCATAACTTTCGTTTTCGCTCGTCCACCTAGGACGCTGCACCTCCGTTTGCGTAAAGCTTCGTTTTCGTCTACACCACTGAGAAGTTGCACTTCGTTTGCAAAAATTTTTGTTTTCGCTCCTCCACACTAAAAAGATGGACCTCCGTTTTAAAAAAAACTCAAAAGCGTTTTCGAAAATCTCGGTTTTCAGTCGGTGACATACACCTTCGTTTTGGATCGTATTAGGGACCGGCCAGAAAGTACTTGCTAGGGTGGGCCAGAGGAATTATGCCGGGGTAGGCTATAAAGTTATTGGCTGTGATAGTTGAACTATCAAACATTTTCCACGTTGAATGGGTGGGCTGCTGAAATACTGTCGTGACAGTGTACTTTTCTGTTTTTCTTGTTGGGGTTACTCGTGTTGGAAGCAGTGGGTATAGTATATCACGAGGCTATTCTGCCTTGAGAAGGTTTATTTACACAAATCAGAAGTAGCTGAAACTAGAGTCAGCTTAAGAAATACAGTACCGTGAAATAACGTAAAATCAAAAGTGAATAAAATCAAACTTAAGTTAGCGGGCAAGAGCAAAGTACATATATATATGTCCAACGGCCAAGTCGCGTTTATATAGAGATCCCAGCATAAAATCGATAAATCAATAGCCAATCGAAACACGAATTCTCACAGGCAACACTGCGCTGCCGTGCTAAATCATACCGGTGTCTGCTTACCTCGAGTTAACGGTGTTTTTACCAGATTCCTACTCAGTTTTGCTAAGAACGACTTTTCGTAATATTGGAGATTGTAAGAAAACTAAAACATGGAATGCCGGGCCTAAGACGAACGAATTTCCCTACGCCAAACCGTGAGTTCTTTGTTTGAAAAATCCTTTGTCAAAGGTTGACCACGTTGTAGGGTTTAAGCTGAGAAATCGATATTTAGGACACCTGTTAACAACTGGCTTTATGGCCGCGTTGCTATATTGGACAGCTGGATATCCTAAACAAAACTATAATCTAAAGAAGTTACACGTGCTCCCACAACTTAGATTCTACGGCCAACAATAACCAAGCCACGAGGCAGGTTTGCGTTCGATTTGAAACAAAAGAACAGCAGAAGTAAAGGATTTATCCGACCTGAGACTTTTGTCGACCCTTTTCATTCTATTTTAATGTTTTAAATTTGTTAGATTTAAATTTGATTCCGTTTCCACTTTCCCGTTCTTGCATGCATTTAAGATATATACGTGTCTCATTTGCTAGTACTAGGTTTTGGTTTGTGAATAGAAGTGTTTACGCCTCCTAATTTTAATCCTTTGATACGAAACTTCCTTTGTTCATAGGTTATGAGAAGCAAATCTTCATTTGCAACAAAGAACTTGTGCAAAGCCATAGTTGCAGCTTAACTTATCGTAAACTATAGTTTAAGATCTTTTGGAATAATATTAAAGGAAAACAAAACAACTTGTTCTAAAACTTCTGTTACAATAAATATTAGTATTACAATATTTCTATCAGACTATGCAAAAACGGAAAACGTTTTCTGCTGCTTTAATATTATACTCACAATCGTCTACATCATTTGAGAACAAAATTTGTTGTTCAGTTAAAGTAGACGAGTTTTCATAGAAATATCGAGGTGGGCCATTAAAGTTGTTACCAGACATCAGTTTGATCATGAGATCTTCTGCAACTTCTGGGTGGGTCACGAAATGTTTTTGAAAACTTGAAAGATTCCCTGAGGCCCACCCTTGCAGCTAAACACTTTCTTAGCAGTGTCTTAGTGTGGACTGCAGGCAAAAACGAATATAAAATCATGCGGTTTTAACCAACATCATATCAGAGTGGACAGGACCTTTTACGAGCCTAGCGCTTACCTCCCGTTTCTGTGGCGTAATTCACCCCGAGAAGGTGTAGAAAATGTAGCGCTAACCGCGCACATCCGCAGTGCTACCAGAGATTCTCCTGAATATTTGTTAAATATAAACACTTTACTTTTTTACACGTTTTTATTCTTTTCTTTTCTTTTCTTAAAGAGTCTATATTATTGCTATATTACTGCGGGTTTCAAGAAACATGGTTAACTCTTTATCTTCTTCACAGAATTCTTAACAATCAATGTAAACACCGCGTAACACTGAGGAACGTCAAAATAAAACATTAAAAAAACTCGATAAAATGTGTAGATGGATAAGCGTAAAATGTACAATAGAAACAATTGATATAAACGTTTTGAGCCTCTTGCTTTGAAAAAAGAAGTTTGTTTCTTGAAATCGCTGATACTTTTTACAAACCGATCTATTCTCACGCAGATCAAAACTTAAACAAAGATTTAAGAAACGGTAAATGTCCCTTGGTCCATAAAATATCAAACAAAGACGAAAGACCATATCAGGTGAAAACCTGTACAAAGTCAGGCGGCCGTAACTCAGCCACACAGGATAAACGTTTTTTCTATTTAACTATTCAGTCTCGTAGTGGTTTTGTACCTACTTTAAATTATGGCAAATAAACCTGATTGATTAATTGATATAATATAATATCGATTGAACTAGATCTAGTGTATTAAAAAGGGAATTTCGGCGTGAACGTTCCCTTAACGTAAACTTGCCACACACAAGTTAGGGCAAGCCTGAGGTAGATACTGATGTTTTCGTTAATTCTATTCTAAATGCAAAACAAATGAACTTTTAAATTATACGTAATAAAATAAGTAATAAAATAATATTTCACGATAAAAGTAGCGGCGGAAAAAATGCCAAAAATTCTAAAAAATCTATTTTTTTTAGTTTTTCTAAGGCAACTACTCGATGATTTTTATTATAAATGCGCTAAAGCTCTTTCCAAACATGTCTTAGCTTTATCGTATTGTCAAAGATCTTTAAGGGTCGTTCCAAGATTGCACAGACCTGAGGCTATAATGTTAAATGGTTCGTGTTATAAATGCTTTCTTTTATCGCTGAAGCTCTTTCTAAACATATCTTGGCATTATCGTATTGTCCAAGGTCTTGAAGGATCATTGCAAGATTGGACAGAAATGTGGCTAGCGTTGGATGATTTTCGTCAAAAATACTTTCCTGAATCGCTAAAGCTCTTTCTAAATATGTCTTGGCTTTATCGTATTGTTCAAGGTCGTGAAGGATCAGTCCAAGATTAAACAGACTTATGGCTAAGTTTGGATGGTTGTCGTCATAAATACTTTCCTGAATCGCTAAAGCTCTTTCTAAATATGTCTTGGCTTCATCGTATTGTCCAAGGTCTTGAAGGATCAGTCCAAGATTGGACAGACTTGTGGCTAACGTTGGATGATTGTCGCCATAAATGCTTTCCTGTATCGCTGAAGCTCTTTCCAAACATGTCTTTGCTTTATCGTATTGTCCAAGGTGTTGAAGGATCAGTCCAAGATTGGATAGAATAATGGCTAATATTGGATGGTTGTCGTCATGAATGCTTTCCTGTATCGCTAAAGCTCTTTCTAAACACGTATTGGCTTTATCGTATTGTCCAAGGTCTTTCAGGATCATTCCAAGATTGGACATAATTGTGACAAATATTGGATGGTTGCCGTCATAAATGCTTTCGTATATCGCTAAAGTTCTTTCCAAACATGTCTTGGCTTCATCGTATTGTCCAAGGTTTTGAAGGATCACTCCAAGATTGGACAAACACGTGGCTAACGCTGGATGTTTGTCGTCATAAATGCTTTCATCTATCGCTAAAGCTCTCTCAAAACATGTCTTGGCTTTATCGTATTGTCCAAGGTGTTGAAGGATCCCTCCAATATTGGACAAAATTGTTGCTAGCATTGGATGGTTCTCTTCATAAATGCTTTCATGTATCGCTAAAGCCCTTTCCAAACATGTCATGGCTTTGTCGTATTGTCCAAGGTTTTGAAGGATCAGTCCAAGGTTGGACAGAATTGTGGTTAACATTGGATGATTATCGTCATAATTGCTTTCGTGTATTGCTAAAGCTCTTTCTAACGATTTCTTGGCTTTATCAAATTCTCCAAGGTCTTTAAGAATCAGTCCAAGATTGGACAGACTTGTGGCTACCATTGGATGGTTGTCGTCATAAATGCTTTCCTGTATCGCTAAAGCTCTTTCTAAACATGTCTTGGCTTTGTCGTATTGTCCAAGGTCATGAAAGATCAGTCCATTATTGGAGAGACCGCTGGCTATCTTTGGGTGGTTGTCGTCATAAATGCTTTCCTCAATCGCTAAAGCTCTTTCCAAACATGTCTTTGCTTTATCGTATTGTTCAAGGTGTTTTAGGATCAGTCCAAGATTGGACAGCATTGTGGCGAACATTGGATGGCTGTCGTCATAAACGCTTTCCTGTATCGCTAAAGCTCTTTCTAAACATGTCTTTGCTTTATCATATTGTCCAAGGTCTTTTAGGATTAGTCCAAGATTGGACAAAGTTATGGCTAATATTGGATGGTTGTCGTCATAAATGCCTTCCTGTATCGCTAAAGCTCTTTCTAAACATGTCTTGGCTTTATCGTATTGACCAAGGCTTTGAAGGATCGATCCAAGATTGGACATAATTGTGGCTAACTTTGGATGGTTCTCGTCATAAATGCCTTGGTGTATCGCTAAAGCTCTTTCCAAACTTGTCTTGGCTTTATCGTATTGTCCAAGGTCCTGAAGGAGCAGTCCATGATTCGACAGTATTGTGGCGAGCATTAGTTGATTAGCACCACAGAGTCTTTTTTGAAGTTTCAGTAGAAACTCAAAATAAAGTTTGGAAGTCGAATATTTTCCGTGCTCCCTACTAATTGAAGCCATGTTTGACAAGCAAATTGTAATTTTTTCGAGGTTTTGTTCGGTTGAAAAAAAAATGTCTTCTGAATTAAAGTCTACGTTGTTTTCTAGGGTTTTTGCAAAAGCTTCAAGATGTCTGGCTGTTGAGCGCGTTTCAAGTAATGATGTGGCTTTTCGTTTATTCTCATCATCAACGTCTAGATTTGAAAAAGAATTAATAGAAAGTAACAAAATATTTTGTTTGGTTTCTTCTTTCTCTTTTTGGAATTGAGCCAGTAAATGGCTGTGTATTACTTGATGTATGCATATGGTCTCGTCATCGAGGCAGAGGATTAAAGACGAAGAAAGAATGGTACTACAAACAAGATCATCGTCCTCGTCGGCTAGACAGTTTTTGACATATTCAACAACATGTGTCAAAGCAATTGATTCCGGAGCCATGACAGACAAAAACTCAAAAGTATGCTCCATAACCTTGCTTGTTTTTATTGCATCGGTAACAGCCAGCTCTACGGCTAAGCTCATTGTTAAAGAGTAGGTTTGGTTTGACTCCATAAAAACTTTTTCAGTACTTTTTCTTTTTCCTTGTTCGAGCAGTCCTAAATACTTTTTCCATGAAGGCTTCGAACGCCTTATTCGTTGCATGTAAACTGCTGCACAAGCTAATGCCAAAGGCTGGAAATCAAGTGCTTTAGCTACCTGTCGCTTGTATTCTTCTTCGCTTGATATATCTGAAATTTCTGTTAGGGCAGCAACGGCATCTTCCTCTTGCAGGCCAAAACTTAAGGACAAATGATAGCTATGGGAGTCGACGGGAATATACTGGCTGTCTTGAGTTGTGATCATTACTTGTCCTTCAGCTCTGGTCTTATCTCCGGCTTGGGGTACATAGCGACTAACCGATTTCAGTTTTGATACGTTGTCTAGAATCATTAACCAAGATGAATACTTTTCGATCCTTGGTGTGACAAGCTGTTTGACTTTAACTAGCTTTTCTTCTTTAGACAGATCTTTCGTTGTTTCGATCCATGAAATACGATCTTCATCACATCTCAGTAAATCAGCAAGTTCGAGATAGGACTGGAGAAGTGTGTCTGTGTTTGAGGCGTTGAATGTAAAGACGATTTTCTTGTCTGTTCCATTAGTGAAAAAGCTTTCGCCAACTTGTCTAGCAACTTGACTTTTTCCACAACCCGGATTTCCCGAAAGATAAACAACCGTTACCACGTTACTGTTTGCGTTCTTCAACCTCTGCGAATTCTCCATGACTTGTTTTACTTCAGTCGGTCGTTTCACAGTTTTATGTGAAGGTTTAGGTGGCAAGACACACAATGGAAGAAGTTCTTGATTGCGCTTCTTTTCTTTTTCGAGCTCTTGTTTCAGCTTACTCAACTCTTCAGTTGGGAAACTATTTTGGTTTTTTACTTCATCAATAACGGAAACACCGAGCATTAAATGGTTAAATGCAGTTTCAACCTTACCAATGGCTACAAGAAATTCTGCGCTAGTTAGCTGTCCATCAATAGAATGTGCAAATACATCATTGCGAAACGCTCTGAGTTCTTCAATTTGTTTCCTTACTACAGGGTTAAGGCAAGCTCCAACACTGTCAGAATGAAGAATAGCGTAGAATAGACGAGTACAGTCCCACTCATCAGTATCGCCTCTTTTCATAATAGCAAGCTCCTTGGCATTTCGTTTTTGGTTTCTTGGAGATTCTAGGTGGAAGAAATCGTTTCCATTTCTGGGCTTATCTTGCCATTCGCCGTGAGACATCTTAAAATGACTATTCCATTCTTTCTGAAATACAGTTCGTAGTCCATCAGGAATAACACTGGTTGTCAGGTAACAGACACGAAAATAGTTTAACTGTTCATCGGTATACTGAACCGCAGACATGGCCTGAAAGGAGTAAATAAAAGACGTATAAGGAATCTGAGTAAGTAAACGAAACATATCCGAATTATATTGTATCCAAAAAAAGGGATAGGTATGGTCTGACGATCATAAAAAGTTGTGCAAACTTATTTTGTTTGATTCAATACCATGCAGTTTGTTTATGTGCTGTAGTTTTCTGTCCCAAAAGTTAAAAATTACTCGCGTTTAATTTCAAGATTTGAAAATTCTCAGATTTTAGAGTCAGTTTAAGCCTTGTTTTACATTGCTGCAAAAAAGAAGTTTGTTTTCGTAGAAGTAATGATATTTTTTACTAACTTGCGTTTTTTACCTACTTCAATTTGCTTTTTAACAAACAGTAATTTCTAAATTTAGATTACACGCTTATTCTTTTATTAAAATATCATACGGGCTTTTTATTATTAGCCTGTGAAATATATTTGTATTATAACTCCACAAACCCGCCTGGACTAGCTATACAGCTATGTGCGGGTGCGTGTCATATTGTAATTGAACCAATAATTTGATTGAATAAACTGCAACTAAAACAGAAACCTATTTTCTTTTCCCTATGGGAATTACTTAGAACTCTAAAACCGCAAACGTTAGGCAAAACCTTTTATCCCTGATGATGGTCTTAAACCGAAAACGTTCGGAAACTTTTATAGATTTTGCTTCGCCTTTTATATATTTTAATACTGATTTTATTTGTCTTGCAATCTGTATTGTTGTATTGTATCATTGTATGTAAGTAATCTAAATATTGTAACCTGACTTTCTTTTTCGCCCTTTCAAGCTAAGCGTCGCACCTTCGTTTGCGAAAAAGCTTCGCTTTCGCAAGTCCACATTAAGAAGCTGTACCTCCTTTTGCAAAAATATTTTTTTCGCCTGTCCGCACTAAGCGGCTGCACCTCCGTTTTCGTAAACCTTCACGTTGGAAAGCAATTTCGAAACCTCCTGTTCGGTGACGTACACTTTTGTTTTCGATTGTATTAGTGTGGACATAAAAGCCAAAATCATTATAAAAATATGCGGTTTCAGACGAAATTGCCTTAGAGTTGACAGGAGCCTAGCGCTTACCTCCGGTTTCTGTGGCATAATTCTACCCGAGAAAGTGTAGAAAATGTAACGCTTACCGCGCACATCCACAGTGCTACCCGAGATTCTCTAGAAAAATATAATATATGCACACTCTAATTTTTCTTTTACGTTTTTATTCTTTTCTCAGTTTCCTTAAAAAGTCTATGATAAAGCTATTTTATTGAGAATTTCAAGAAACACAGACTTCGTTAAAATTTGGATTCGTTTCGGGCCCCACGACAGTTTGGCTTTGCCTTTACACGAGACTTCCGTTACTGTCCTGATCTGAGGTCAGCAAAGTGTACAAGTTTGGGGCCTAAGAAAAGTTTGGGATCGGTGCCGTTAAAACTTTATACGAACCCTTGTAAACACTAGTACTGGGACCGTGCTGATGTTTGCACAGTTTGCGCGGTTTCGGCCTGGGATCTAGCTTTGTATTAGTTGGCCTGGCTGCCTAGTCAAAACAATAGTGTATACATAGTTTCAAAAGGAAAAGAAAACAAACAGCGGTTATAAACATTTTTATAAAAATTTAATGTAAACTTGACGTTTCGTATGCTACAACATAAATCTTCAGAAGTGACGGTTGAAACAGTAACATAGAGTTTTAAAATTTTAAAAAATAAAGAGAGGCACTGGTGACTTATTTTCTCTAATTCCTTTTTTACTTACTAATTCCTTTTTCTTCAGCCGGGCTTCTCTTTCACAATTAATTAAATTGCGTTCATAACCGTGAAGGTGGTATCCTAACGACATTGACTGTTTTTTTTAAATAGCATTAAGGTTTACTTCGAGAGTCAAGGGAGAATTTTAATTTGTACCGGGTTTATGAGTTTTCAGATGTACAAAATAAATACAGTATTTATGGTAATAGATAATGGTACTGTGTTGTCCTGCAGTATATAAAAAGTTGTTCAGTTTGGCAGTGTAACTCACTGTGTAACTGCAGTTGAGAAAAAAAAAATATCACAAGCCAACAAAATATCCAGCACCACGAAACAGTTCTGTTAGTTTCTGAATCCCATTAGATTCAACGAGTTTTGAATTTTAAACAAGTGAACCATCCATGCACGTAATATCTTTGCTTACCCGCAGCGGTTTGGTTGGTTTGAAAGCTTTCAATGCTATTGCACTGAAACAAATTCTGAAACGGCGTAACCGATAGCGTGACGCAGATACAATTAACTGAATACTGCAAACACTGAATCCTTTGAACAACTTCAGCTGAGAAAAATTAGCATTTGTTTTAGAAACCAACCCTGCGGTGGGCTGTGTTTGTTTGTTCAGCAGATCCTGATGAACCAATGAACTTTCTAATCGTGATCAGGGTATTCCTCGTTTAGAATATAACACATAACAAGACGCCATGTGGGCGTTTACTCGGGCTACTAATCTCTGAACTATGTAGTTGGAGAAAATGAAAGGATTGGTAAAGAAAGAAAAAGAAAAATATATGCTGTTTAGTCAGTACTAATCGCAAAGAAATTGAAAAAAAATGTTTTTATTTGACTTTCTTCTCTTAATGAACACCCTTGAATTAAATAATAAGTTGTGGTTTGAAGAATGTTTTGCACGCGGCAC
>JAOCPT020616357.1:0-10027 GCA_026546935.2 Palythoa grandiflora
TGGAGGGTCGAATATACACGAAGAGTTCCGTACTAGTGAAGATTAAAGTGACTGACACAGGCAGCCCAGTGAAGACTCTGTAGAGTCTCTTGTTAACAAATAGATTCCATGTTTTTGTGCGTCTGTCCTCTAATAGATCATAGGCGAGAACCAATCAAAATGGGAGAATAACTTGGGTTATTATAATTTATAACATTGAATGAGTGATGATGAAACTGAACTTGAAATTAGAAGAGATCGTGGTTTGTGGCGGTTTTGTGTTTTCCCACCTGGGAAGCTTCTGAATACCTTCTAAACCAACTATTTTTCTTAAATACCGAAAATTCGTATCATCATAAGCTGTCGTGGAGAACTTTTTCTACTATTTCCAGGACAAACTTACGAGAAAACTTAAGTAAAACTATTTTTTTAACAACACGTAACACAACTTTTCAGTGCCGTTTCTCTATTGTTATATCTTCCCATCGGCCTCACTCTAAAATAAAACTAATGGGGGAGAGGATGGTGCGGGGTCCGATTTGTGTTGAGTCTTAGGTTTTGGCTGAAGATAATTTTTTGAGTCTGTGAAAGTAGATCGGGATTTAATCGTGTAAATATACGCCGGCATTTCGGGTTTGTAGCAAACGTTTGCCGAAATATTATTGGGTATAATGCCGTTCCTTTTTATTCAGTGTTCCAGCTGTGTACATAGATACTGGTACAAAACTGAGTGAATTATAAGGAATAGAGTTTCGCCACCGCCGCCACCCGCTTCCCCCCCCCACACACACACACTTCCTCCCCGACCCTCCCTCATTCTCGTCTTTCTGAAAAATGTATGCATGGGGCCACTGGATATATCCCATTTTTCATCTTTAAACACCACCCTGATAGAACGCATACTGGCATCCATATCTATATAAAATACTGAACATTAAATAGAAAGGAGAAAATGATTTCAAGAAGCAAAAAAAAAACCTTGATCTGTGCAAATAATTAACATGTGCAATGATCTATAGTACCCCAACACAAAGTAACGCGTTTTCTCTTTATTTTAAGAAATTTGGATCATTTTACATTTTTAACTAGTTGTCAATGTTGTTGAAATTCAGGGATGGTGTGGCTGGAAAGGACCTAACTTCTGGAACCAACAAGCTCACTATAACATGTGTATGCCACAGAGACCCGACATGGTGTAGTTTGTGCACAGTAGTCAAGAACACTCAGTGGCGATAAAAATGGTACTGCTAAATTTCTATCGGCATAAGTTCAGTTTCTAAGTTTTTACGGAGATGGAGAATGAAGTGAATTGTGCAGTGTTATTTGCTCATCGATTTTTGTTGCCAACAGTAAAAAAAACTGCAACTGTACGCATTCGAATGACTGGTCATTTAGTACTTTATTGGCACTTTGATGACTATACATTAACATCATTGTAAGCCGGCCCAGTAAATGTTGTTTAACAAAAAGACAATAATAATATTGATGGTGATGATAATGACTACGACGACGACAACAATGATATTAATGATAATATTAATAATTAACAATTAGACCTCGTGGCCGAATGGACTAAGATTCGATAGCCCACAAGGAAATCGTGTCGAACTTCAAAAAAGTGGAAGCCTTTTTTCTAAAGAAATGTAATGCAATGTTTTTCCCCTAGCGCTCCTTGTTTGTTTCATTTTAGAGTCTGGAGAATTAATAAATCAAAGGTCAAAGTATGGAATGTAGAATCTACAAGAATTTAAATAAATAAAGGCTTGAAAAAAAAAGATTCAATAGCTCATGCATGGGGCCGAAGGCCGATATGACACGAAAAGCACGAAAATACAAACGACTTCTAAATAATCTCTATTTTCCAACTGTAGACCAATTAAGCTTTTCCTTACTATTCGAAAATCTTAGAATCACGTATAATTTTGTTACAGGTGACAAAGGTTTGATATTCTCTCTGTTTTTGCTGGCTTTTATGAAAATTTTCTTTACTTTAGCATTAGATCGCAAACATTTGGGTTCAGTATTATTGAATGTTGCTGAAACTTTCAATACGTAATATATTAAAGTCGATGAGTGTTTCATCAGTATATGCAATCACCGAAAAGTGACATGAAAAAACGAAGTGCATTTTATTTATTTAACCGACTTCTAGGTGTCTGGATACCGATAAACCAGCCTTTGTTTTTGATGTGGTCTATCGATCTATTCATTATAATCGGGAAAAAATCAAAGCAAAGGTCCGTTCAAAGTTTAATTCTAATTGAAAAGATACCGTGTCGACAAAAAATAAAGGAACAGGTATTTTATGTTGTTTTAGTCTGTCGACCTTCATGATATACAAAATCTAAACTGAGCTAAACCCTTTTAAATCCTTACCAAGTGGCCCATCGGAGCCGGTGCTTTTCGGTCTCCAGTTTATGTAGTGTTAAGCAGATAGAAGTCATTGACTTCCAAAGAATGGGACGCTAATCCTTCGTATGTTAGCCCCCAGCAGAAGGTGGTGCATATTTTACCAACCAAGCTGAGCTAATCAGACAGAAAAGGCCACACAATTTACTCGGCTGATCGGAGATTTCAACCCGGGACCTTGGGGTTGGAAGGCAGAGAACTTATCACTGCGCCAACCACGCTGATATAAAAAATAGCTCCAAGAAATTTTTAAAATTATTTTGCCCTTTCCTTGTTTTGAGCCTATATGCGCTTCTTAAGCCCCAAAGCCTCTCCCCCTCTTGAAAGCCTAAAAATAATTAAACACTTGTTCTCAAAGGTTGTACTTTTTATTACTTCTCTGGAATATGCTCTTTGAACATTGTGGCTCTTAACACAAGGATCTTAGACTTGTAAATAGATATTTAACTTACATCCACCGTTTTTGAACCTCGAGTTCTTCGTTGTTCAGTTTCTCTTTGATCACTGTTAATTTTAAGTTATCACCTGAGGCTCCAAAGACGAGAGTTTTTGAGTTACCCATAACTATCATTTATCAATCACTAATTGCGACACCTAAAAAAGCCCGTGTGTGTACCGAGTCATCGATATACACAGTAAAAACTAAATTAACGGCAACAAACAATTTTTCTGTTACAAAACTCACTTGTATTCTGTTGTCGATAACAAAAGCGGGTTTCTTATTATCGATCGCTGAAGCTCTCCGTCCGTGAAACAGTCGTCGATGTATAATCATTGCCGACGACTATATTCAGTTTGTCGTCAATTATATACAAAAACCAAAACCCATATTAACTACAAATAACGTCGGACAAATCCGCCTTTTTACGATGTATCATTTCCAAAAAGTTGTTTTAAAACGATTCGCAAAGCTTGGCTGGTCGACTTAGGGGTAATCAGCAACTCTGTCTGTAGATTTAATGTAGACTTGTTGAAAGGCGCGTTCAAAATTTTCTGGTGGAGAATATCCCCTGACCCCTAACTCATCACACTTTGGTGTTCCTAATGGTCGCTACTTTTTTTGTATCTCCCCTCAGTACGTTCCACCACGCTTAAAAACGGGAAAAGCCGATTAACGCCACTGTTTTCTTTCTGCTTGTGCTTTTTGCCACAATGGTCAACCTCTTGCATTTAACCCCCTCCCCCCCCGGGGGTACTCTATTAATGTTAGGATAGGGGTGTGCCGCCCTCAGCTCAAAGTCCTGACCCCCATCTCAGACCTATGAATGTTTAAAATTGATACCCTATCTTAGATCTTTAAGTCAAAAACCATATTCTATCCCAGACCAAACTGGAAAATTATACCCTACCCCAGACCTACCCAAATAAGCTTTCTAATGTCTGTTCTGTCGTAAAACTAACTTTTACAGTCAAATTTGTACAGAGCTTTGGACTGAAGTTTATTAATAGTAATGCTTTCCTAAACATGCGTTAAAAGCTGCCTAAGCGTACCATTTCCATTAGCGTGTTTATAGGGCTGGCGTCATGTCACTGCTGGTCGGTTTGTTAATGCCATAGATGTTATCATAACTCTCTCAGCACCAGAAAATATACCCTATTCCAGACTGCTAGATCCCCTAACCCATCCCAAATTAGATACCCTTTTGCAGACCTCTGGCAAATATAATACCCTATTCCAGACTACCAGATATTGAAAACCATACCCTGTAGGGCGGCATCTACCCGTATACCTCATATGGGGGAGTATTCTCACCCCCGGGGGCATTCAAATTGTTTCTCGGTAGCCATGTTGAGCAATGAGTTGACACATGCGCAGTCTTACGTTATTTTTCCACTCTATTTCTTTAATAGCAATTTTTACCGACTACTTCTTCCGTGTATGGGAAAGCTGTATCGAGCATCATCAATGATCAACTACTTTTGTTATCGAGAACCAGTAGAGAAAACTATGCCCCTCGTCTATGGAGGCCTCTATATTACTTTTCCTATTTTTATTCTTACTAGTAAAATTATAGAAGTCGTAATTTAGCCTTCAGTTTTTTTGTTAGCATTCATTTCACGTCCTTCCGCTTGACAGGCCGTGAGTTTGTGCCTGACTTCACTGTAACGGCCTGCAACTAAACAATAATAAAAGGTTTAGTCAAGAATTACTAAACAGTTTTTTTAAGGCTGACCAAACTAAAACAAATGCGTTTCCGATTAATGATGATGATGGTGGTGATGATGATGGTGATGATGATGATGATGACCATGATAATGATAATGATAATGATAATGATAATGATAACGATAATAACAATGACAATTATTATGACAATAATAATAATCATAATGATAGTGATAATAATAGTGTTAATGATAATGATAATGGAATGATAATGATAATGGTAATGATTATGAAAATGATAATGATAATGATAATGATAATGATAATGATTATGAAAATGATAATGATAATGATAATGATAATGATAATGGAATGATAATGATAATGATAATGGAATGATAATGATAATGATAATGGAATGATAATGATAATGATAATGATAATGATAATGGAATGATAATGATAATGATAATGATAATGATAATGATAATGATAATGATAATGATAATGGTAGTGATAATGATAATGATAATGATAATGATAATGATAATGATAATGGAATGATAATGATAATGATAATGATAATGATAATACAGGTTTCTAATAATCAGTTTGAGAAAGGCTTCAGTGTAGGATGACAGCCGAAAGCTCGTTATTTAGGAAAAAAATTATGAGACTGGAACTGGATTTAACATCAAAACGCGATTCAGAGGACAGGCGGAAATCCGCGCTAAGAGTTCATACGATTCTTCCAACATTAACCACCGCGCCTGCAAGCTTTTCCTCGGTTTCCCGTCTGTCCTCTGACCTTCCTTTTTGGTGAAATTCCAGTAATAGTCCCGCGAGCTAAAATATATCGAAAATCAGCAATTGTTGAAGTTCATTTCCAACCCTATTCAGATTCTATAAATGTTGACAAGACTTTATATATATATCAAAACGACCGAAAATGTTTCCATTTTTATCCAAAAGATATACATAACACTTCATGTATGAGAAAAATGTGACAATTGAGACGTTTCCCCAGCAGAAACTGATGCAGTAAATATAATCGCAAAGAAAAGAAAAGCCTTTATGGTCTTAAAATGATACTTTTACTTTGCTTTGATTGCATTGTGATTTGGATGACAATGAAAAAGTAACAAAGAAAAGTGAAAGAAATGAACAACAAACATTTTGGTGTTGTTAAAGGAATAGATTAGAGATAAGCTTTTGATTGCTTCTGCTGTCATATAAGCCATCTTAATTAATCGATATGTTTTTGCCAAATACAGCAAGAACAAATAGGCAACTTGCGCGTCTTGGTTGTAAACTATCTTTAACTAATTTGCCCCAGCATTCGTTGGCTTTATTCCGAGATTTTTAATAACTAATTTGAATACTCACTCACTCCATTTTTTTTAAAATTGCAAAATCAAACTAACAAACAAATATTATCCATGCAAGACGCCTTTGTTTTGAACAAATAGTTGTATTGTCATAAATCTTGTTTGTAGGCGACAAGGGGCTGTTTGTTGAGATAACTGAAGCAATTTTTGCGTAAACTGATACCAGCAGATGTTTGTGAAGCCTTCAGATTTATAAATTCATCTGGCATGATCTGGCGATCAATCCATGTCGTTTCAAGGATTAGTTTGAAAGTTTCTTGAAACATCACAAAATAGAAGCAGCACTTCAAGTCATAAAAATCAATTCCATAAAAAGTAACAGAAAAACGTTATGAAAACAGAAAGCATCTGCTTAAAACTGCTTTACACCCAAATAAGGCCCGTGTACATGTTGGTATCAAACGTTTGTGACTTTATGACCCGCATTTGACGTGATCTTTAATCTGCACGTTTGCTATTGATTGAAACTTAAAAGAACAAATCCCAACTACTGCTGCCAACATAGAATCGAAATATTGTTGATATATCGAACGTAAAATAAATTCGTGTTTTGCAATCATTGTAACCTTTTTATTTTATCGCATTGTGTTGTCCTAATCCACCGTTCCTTTTTTGGCACGTAAAACTAAGTTTGAAGAATTTTTTGCAGCAATAGTGTTTGTTTGTTGTAGAAGTAGAAGTAGAGAGTCGGATGAATCTTGCAGAAAAGGCCACAGTTGAGTACATATCAATCATAAGGTTTACCAGACACAACATTCTTGTGCATTTCAAAAACAAAACGAAACGCTTTTCTAATGATAATTGTGACAACTCGTGCGTTGTAAAATCAAATTAAAAATACTTACTGCTAGTTTTTTGCCTTCCGTTACTAAGCCAAAGCTTAACAAGTCAAAGAATTGCTATTATTATTCAAAGCAAATAACTTATTGAAATAAAAACACAACAGAAACAAATGGTGAGTAATTAACACTCCATCCAGACAACTTAGCGAGTCTTTCCATTAGCAGTTGTTTTCAGATTCCAAAGTGATTTTCGTACAGGAGCATTAACGGTCAATTGAACATTGCACGAATAGAGAAAGAAAAAACAATGAATATTGATAAAACTTTTATGAAAAATTGTTTAACTTTATGTTTTGTTTGTTGCTGAATTTTAATCAGATACGGCTTTCTCGGCAATCGTTTTCGTTTGATAAATGTTATTGCTGAACTGGCGTGCGTCTGACAGTTACAAATTCGCAATATCAAGCATCGATTGTAAAAATAGCAAAACTCAAGTTTTACGAACTAGAACTGGGTAGGTTTGAATACTGGCCTTTTTGGTTAATTAAGCACTAAACACTCGTTTTAATATTTAAAAAACAAATTATCCCGAGAGTTTAAACAGTTTTGCTTGCTTTAAATTTTCTAGAGTGTCTGGTGAAAAGTAAAGACATACCTGATCGGCTCACTTTCCTATAGAAAGAACAAAATCGTATTCCCATGGCCACATTGACATTCTTCGTTGTTTTCCCTCAGTAGCCAGGACTTCCATGGGGTGTTCAATTATGTCTTCAACGACATCCATCATGTCTGATAGTGTTTTACCATCAATATTGGCAAATAAATTCACCTCGTCAAACTCGGGTGGGTGCATGAAGTAATCCTTAAGTTCATGAGTTTTGAGAGCAATGTTTAACGTGCGAAGAAGGTCGATAAATCTGGAGCTGATTTTCTCTGCTCTCCATTCGCTTGAATCGTGGATTGTGTCTGCTTGGTGAAACAAAAGGGTCTTGAGATGGTAGGAGGACAGAGCTTTTAAAGTTTCCTCGTTGTCACGGATTTCCTGTAAAATTCTAAGCAGTTGTATTCGGCAATTTTCCCCTCCTAAGGCGCGAATGCGATTCTTCTCAGCTACATAGAACGAAAACTTCCATACAAGCTCGTTCTGATGCTGAGATCTCACCACAACATGGGATGAAGAGGGCACATCGCGACGTGTCAGGTCAGCGCGGCAGTCTGGAATCACGAATGCCGGTAGAATGTCTATCGCGATATCTTTATTGACCGTCAAACGAATAACTGGCCCTTCTTCCATACGAATGCTTGTCAGGGACTTAGGTAGTTTATCAGTTTTTCGCTCTTTGATGTACATTTGTAAAACAGACACTGCCTTTTTGAAGAACTTCCGCAGAAGCCTGTTAACTTTGGCGGCGGATATGTAACCGTTGCGAGTCATGCAGTCGTGCCACAGACCAGCGTTGGTTGATTCCGGCTGTATTCGTACACCAGCTGTGCTCTTGTCTTTTCCTAAGTACATTCCTGTACTTGTTCCGAATGGCAGTTGCACCATCATGTCAAGCTGGATTGGCTCCTCCGCCTGCAAGCCATCGTAAGGGATGCCGTGAGAAATCAAACTGTTTGCTCGAAATCGATCGTCAACGCTTTGAATTTTCCGGAGGCACTTGTAAACGGCATCAAATGCAATTTCCTCGCAGATCTCCTTTCGCTCCAGGGAAAGCCTCACGCGATTCTCGTAGAACTCGTTCAGCTGCTTTGAAAGTGGATCCAGTTCAACTTGAGGCTTCTTTATTTTGCTGCGTCTTCGGATGATCGGTTCTTGGTCGGATGTCAACGCAGCAGACGGGTTCTCATCCTCTGCTTCTTTTATGCTCTCCTCCAGAGAAGTCCATGGCTCGCTGTCGGAAGCGTCAAATGGGCTCACTGGCCTGTTTGGCGATGACGAGTCACCGTTTGTCTCCCGGCTTTGAACGCACAACTTGCTGTTGCTGTTTTCATCCAAACTTTTGCCCCCGTCGAGAATGCGGCCTCCTCGATTTGAACGACTGCTTCGATTGGCCATGTTGTTATTTTCCTTTCGTTTTTAAGGTAAATATTTTTGAAAAATAAAACAAAGCTGTCGTGTTTCACAAAGAGACGGCCGAAGATCACTTCTCTCGTGTTTCACGCCGTTCAGAGTGTGCTGCAACGCGTCTTAAAATATTTCTTTTGTTTGTCACTAGAACATTCACAACACTCCAGTTAGTCAATCAGAGGACAAAACGTTGAAATATCCGGATTTCCGGATTTTTACTGGGCGGCTACGAACCAATAAAACTTCTTTTTAAAATACGTTAAAATTGTCAATGAACTGCATAGTCTGTTTTCAAATAAGTCAGTTCTTGTTTATAAAGCTACGATTTGACAAATACCGCTCATATTATCGATGACAAAGTACAGTTCACATTGTACATTAATTCGTACAATCACTCGTGCATTAAAATAATTTTACTATCAAAGCAAATGTTTATTTCAGTGTACCAATGGCGCGCGATAACGGATTGAATTTTAAAAATTTTGGGCTGCCCAGATCACAATGGTTGCTTGGAGATCATTGATAATTATCTATAATCATTGACATACAAACTGTTCTCTGTGTCAAAGGTGACAAAGACAAAGTGATCGTAAGTAGATTGTGAGGTACCCGTCAAAGCCAGCTTCTGTTTCTTACTCTTTGTCTTCAAGTCTAAAGTTTCGTTTAAAAACATGTTTGGAAATTATACACTTCAGAACATTGCTAATTTGGTTAAAAAGCTTAGCTTTCAAAATTTATTAGCTAATAATTACTCACAGATAAAGGTTGGCCAGACTTTGTATACATACGACACTTTATTTACAGCATATATGAATTTTATGATCAATTAAGTATCTAATTCTAAAGGAATTTAACATTCGTGGACTTCAAATTCAGTGTACTTTGTCTCAAATGTAACATAAACCTTCATTTAAGTTGAGACAGGATTCAAAATTAGTTCCTCTTTTGTCTACATATAG
Source organism: Palythoa grandiflora (assembly GCA_026546935.2). Classification (NCBI taxonomy): domain Eukaryota; kingdom Metazoa; phylum Cnidaria; class Anthozoa; order Zoantharia; family Sphenopidae; genus Palythoa; species Palythoa grandiflora. The sequence continues at coordinate 9,696 of JAOCPT020616357.1, forward strand.
AAATTAATGAAGAATATAAAGTCTGTTAATTGTTGTATATGAATGACGTAAATCAATGATGTCTGATATGCTATGAATTTCAACACTTACAGCTGAGCCCCGAGCAATTTATCAACATGTAACTTCTCCTTACATAACTTAAACAAACTAATATAATACTGGTAAGCACCAATAATGAGAATACGGCGTATTTGTTATTTTTTGGTTACTATTTATAGAGCGTCTCAGTGGGGGCATAGTTTTCATGGCTAACGGTTAAGGAGGGAGTACACCCAAAGTTCTATTTTCTCAATTTGATAGTTTTTCGGCATTATGATTTCATGTCAATAAAT
>JAOCPT020616437.1:0-10026 GCA_026546935.2 Palythoa grandiflora
TATTGCGTCAGCCGCCACTTGATTTTATTTAGCTGGTTTGTTTGTCCGAATTATGACGTAATTACTGCGCTGCGCTGTTCACAAGTTTTGGTTAAAGCGTTGAAGGGATGAAATTTAAGTAATATTTATCATAACTAGAGTTCACAGAGTTGTCCAGATCGACTGTTGTAGTGACAAGTCTTGATTTAAGCGTTGAAGAGGTGAAATTTAAGTAGTATTTATCATAACTAGAGTTCACTGATTTTTCCAGATCAACTGTTGTAATGAAAAAACGAACTTCAGATAGGTTAGATAGTCCGTGAAGGATGCGTTTTTAAGTGGCGTCTTCAGACTTGCTAGGTAAATACTTTTTTGAGCACAAGTGGCCTGGCCATTGGAGCCGATGCTTGTCTCCGTTTTTTGAAGAATTAATGGGATTAGAGAATTATTAACTCCCCCTGGACGTCACTTTAATCCGTCGCAGGTTACCCCCCAGCAGAAGCTGGTATACAGGGTCGCCACGGTGCTTGAAAATCCTGGAAAGTCCTGGAATTAGGGAGGAAAATTCCAGGCCCTGGAAAGTCATTGAATTTGGGTCGTGGTCCTTGAAAATTCTGGAATATGCCAAAAATTTCTTTCTTTACTTCTAAAATTAATAAAAATCAGCTGTTTGTTAAAATATATATGTGACAATGTTGTAAAACAAAAACCACGACTCTGGAAGGCTTGAGTTTTGTCTGGAAACAAATCTTCTAAAATTTGTTGATATAGTATATATTTTTGAACTGATTTTTGAAATAAATGTGTAAAACATTCGAGTTTAATTTGATAGAGAAAGTCCTAGATTTGCTTGAAAATATTCAGGAAAATCCTGTAAAAGTCCTTGAATTTCACATCCAGTAAATAGTGGCAACCCTGCTGATAGTCATTTTCTAATCCCATAAGAAAAGCCTAGTATAAAACTTTGGCGGAAAGAAGATCACACAAATGTTGAACACTCAGCGGAGCCGTAGTTTAAACCCGGTACCTTGTGGCTAGAAGGCAGAGAGTCAGCAAGTTCCAAAGCTAAATGCCTAAAGCTAAATCGTTTTACGAGCCAAGTGGCCCATTGGAGCTGATGCTTATCTCTGGTTTCTGTAGTGTTAAGCGGATGAGAGTCACTAACTGAACTCCCCCCTGTACAGGACACTAATCCATCGCAGATTAGCCCCCAGCAGAAGCTGGTACTCATTTTACCGACCTCGGGAGGATGGAAAGCTGAGTCAACGAAGGTCACACAAAATATGTTCAACTCACGGCTGAGCCAGGATTTGAACCTGGGACCTTGTGGTTAGAAGGCAGAGATCTTAACAATGCGCCAACCATACCGCCTCTGTAGGTTACCAAGGAGAACATAAAGTAAAGTGAAAGCGTAACACGCTAGCTTGTGAGATGTGGATTTGATATATAAACTCACAAGTTCAGCACATGCCTGCTGGTGGTAACTTGCAGCAACTATATTGGGCACTATGGCCACATGGATATCGGATATTACGAAGTACCCCTTGATCCTACCCTTAAGGTTACCGTATACCTTCATGCAGGGGTGCTTTGCGTCAAAACGATACAGTGCGCCTGTTTTAAACCGTAGATACCTGAACCCATATATCAAATTAAAGTTTATATAGCAGTCTTTCGAACTAAATTAAAAATTTGAATTAAAATGAATCATTAGATTTTTTACGTTCTCTAAAAACGGGCGACAAAATCGCCTTTCGAAAGTTACAAGTCCAAACGATTATTAATATTTGATGATTTAATCAATCCACCAGTTTCGAGACCAAATGTGCTAAAAAAACATGTCTGCATTTTTCATATTCAATTGCAGAGAAAAGTTACGGCGATTTTTCGAATTAGGGTTGAAAAAAAGTCTAGAGACGGTACAAAAATTGCTCTAAAACAATAAGTTTTTCGAAAAACAAAAAACGCAGACACATTTAATTTGTTTTACATATATTGAAGAAGTTACTCAGTGTGCAAATTTTAGGGGAAACGAACAAATTCCCTTTGAGTTGGAACTCTGGAAAGGCGATTTTGTCGTTCGCCTTTAGACAACATTAAAAAAATCTAAAAATTCACTGTAATTCAAAATATTTAATATAGTTCGACCGACAGCTTTATAAGCTTTATTTTGATATATGGGTTTAGGTATCTACGGTTTAAGGCAAATGCACTGTATCGTTTTCACGTAAAACACCCCTGAAGGTATACGGTAACCTTAAATAGAGTTAGCAGTCATGGACAGCTGTTTGGGCCGTATTGGACCTCGTCAGTATGGCATAGCTAACAAATTGGTTCAGTTTTCCAAAAGAAACACGAAGTAAAGTATATAAGCACAACGCTTGTGAGATGTGGCTTAGAAAGATAAACTTCACTACACAAGTTCAGCACATAACTGCCAATGGTAACTTGCAGCAAAGTTAGCTTATTTTTATAGTCAGTACGCCAGTCGCATAAGAGATTTTAGATAATTTGCTCGTGGTACTGAGTTCGATAAAAGTTGTAATAAATCTAATAATATGATGGTATGCCGCTTGCATGGGTTTCTATTATTTTGTGGAGTAACTTGCACGTCCACCAACTGTGATCTTATCCTCCCCGTATATATAAAATAGGACTGGGCCAACGAAGAGTGGAATGGGGGATGTCCAGTCAGCGTAATGGTTCCAGGAGCTCTTAGCAACTATGGGGACTGTCTCAGAGAGCCGTTCCTACGGTAAAAACCTGCATTTTTTTAATTTTCATCAGCTGTTTCATGAGATATTACCATCAGCAAAAATATTTTTAGCAATCTGTAGGGAAAATGTAATACCAAGCACAAAAGGACCTTCTATTTCGATTTCCTTCGCTCAGACAATATAGATAATGCTAAATGCCATGTAACAAAGGAATGTTCTACATTTTGGATTTCATGTTTCTCCATCGTCTTTTAATCTTGATCTTGAGCTCGGGTTTCAGTGTTTTTTTTTTCTTTACATGTTTTGGCCCTTGAGAGCCCTCGTCGAATGAATTACGGCCTAGTACCAGCTTCGGTTATGTCACTTAATAGGTCTTTTTCGTGAATGTGGGATGTTACTTTTGTAACGGAGCACAAACGGTGGTGACGTCACTAACCTCTTATTCATCTGAAGAAGACTGTCAAGAGCCGAAACATGTAAAGGGAAAGAACACTGAAAAGCTCGCCGTAGATCAAGATCAAAAGACAAAAAAAAAGAAGAAAAAGAAGAATATTTATTTGTATGATGAAGAAATCACATCAGCGAAACTATTTAAACTTTCTAAAATCATGTGACAGAGGTTTAAATATTGTGGCCCGACTTTCTAATTCCATTCACACAACCACAGACATGAAAAGGGAAAACATGATGCAAAGAACAAAGGAAGCTATGGGACTTTTAACATTAACAATAAACCAGAATTTTTTTGTGCTTATAGCTATAAATCCCATCGTCCTTTATTTTTAGTGGAATTTCTCATCAAGTGTATGTTTTTTTATTCGATTAACTTTCGGGGTGAGGTTTCCCTCAAGGAAAGTCTTAACGCTGTTTTAAATTTGTTGTTTTTTATTGTGTCTTTCTCCAACACGACCCACATGTGATTTGTTGAAAAAAAATCTTTCTATTTATTTCTCTGCGAAACTATTTATGTATGACAAATACTTTTTTCGCAACAAAACAATTTGTTTCATCCTCGAACAGTGTCGGGGTGTATAGGACCTCTGGTTCATGGAAGGGGAAGGAAAATAATTTTCTAGGTATTAATGTTGTTAATGTGTGACGGTTGTGTTGTTGTCTCGGCTTGCACAGGGTTCATTGGGCGGGAACTGACATCAGTTGTCGATGGCGAGGCTACATTAGTGGAGCTGTAGACTCGGGCCGAATCGCTGCTCACGAAGTGATTGACAGGTTGAAGGACAATAATAACGCGGGCTCCACTTCACAAAATTAATTGAGATTTGAAAAATTATTACGCTGCGGACATTTGACCGTGTTATTCGCTAACATCATGCGAAATAAATTAAGATATCGAACTAATAGTCAATATGCTTTGGATTCCTTGATCAACTCATGTCGAAAATATTGGGTGTTTTATAAATATTATAACTTAAGGGGGAGCTATGCCTTTTATTTGAGTAGACGATTACAAAATAATAAGGAAAATTTGGAAAGCAAATAGTTTGAGAACAAATACCAAACCGTCACTCCGAACAGATGCAAGGTGTATACGTAGCTAAAATTTCTCTAAAGAAAACAGCTTTCGCCCCCCAGCTTTTCCCCCTCTTAAACCTCATTGAAAAATCTGAAAATATTTACAAGTTCTTCTCCTTTACCACTGTAGGTCGCTGTGATGGGGATTTGAAAATTTCCAAAAACGAGATATTAGGCAAAATGTCTCGAAATTGACAAAAATGGCGGAAAAGCCATAGCTCTCTGTTAAGGATTTTAGCAGATGTTTTGTCGAGTTTGAAGTTTAACTGCAAGTTTTTCTACTCCTTTTCGACTTTTATCGACTAAGTGTGGACGGAAAGCGTTTCGGTTAAGAAAAGTGGCGGTTTTATATCAAACGGGCTTCGTGCTGAAGGGGCCTTAGTCGAAGCTCGTGCCAGTATGGGAAGGGGGGAGGGATCTTAATAGAGCATTTTCAGCTGACGTCATGGTGGCCATATATATTTATTTACCGTGAACAAAAGAATTTGAATGATATCTTTTGCTTTGAACAGCAACATGGTTGCTCTGTCTTTCGTCTTTGTCATCTCTGAAGATTGTGTGAAAACCGTTTATAGGGTTGTAACAGACCTAGTGTATTTTTGGTTATTTCAGCTAGCCGGTACTGAAAATAAGTTTTGTCTCTTTGTGTAAATTAGAAAATATAGTCCTTAGATGTACCTAATAAACCATTGTCATTGTCATTGTCATTGATATATTAAAGTATTTTGAAAGAGAATTTATGAGAGTATTGCTTTTGTTATTATTCGTTTTATTGTCGAAAGCGACTGTTGTTTTGGAACGACTTTAATTCCTTCAGGGACGAATGTCATTGCTGCAACAACTTATCTCCTCTTCATATCCATCGGGATGCATAAAGTCGTCCAGATTAAACACCATCTTCTGCGATCTGCCGCTGACATGATGACCAGCCCATCCAGCAACAATCTTGTTTCCAGAACTCGCATTCCCTTTTGCCAGCGCTAAGCTCCGTTTGTGGACAAAAGGAACTCGGACTCTGGAAACGAGATTGATGCGGCAAGTGGAAATTCCGCAAAAGACTAAATCGAAAACACCTCTTAGGAAATGGATTTTTGATGTACAACAAAAGTTCTCAGCTGATCAGAAAAAAGTTAAAACTCAGCCCAACCAATCACGAGCCTTTTCATAGGGCTCCTCTTCACGGAATCATTACCACGGCTTTCGTGCTGGGACTAGAAATAATCCCTTAGAAAAACTACTTCAAACACTTACAGCGATACAATACACACAAAGTACACATAAAATAAAATTGCACCGGCATACATTCGAAAAATTCTCATTTGTCCGTTGTCAGTAACTATGCTTATCAGGTGTGTGTGTTCTACATTTATTGTTCCAGTGCCCACCACGTGACCTATGAATAACTGCCTATAAATATGACACTACTTATGCGTAGTTTCGACAAAGAATACACTTTTTTATTGATAACTGAAGAAAACTGGCAGTGATTAGGAGGCAATGTGCACCAACCGCTTGTCGCTTTCCACAAATAGTAGAAAAACAAACTCGGTAATAAAATCGGATAAAATAATTTTGGACTCCGCAATCGCAAAATATTGATTTGTCAGTGTCTCGCAGCCTTTGGCAACGGCAAATATACGCGTTTTTATAAGAATCAGTAAATTTTGCCGAGGCTCTTTGTTCTTAATTTTTTGGCGATTTCAGCCTCAATTTGCTCTTAATTTGTTCTTATTTCTGTGAGCGGTTTTTATTGAAGAAAATACAAAATAAAATAAAGTATTGGAAAATGAAACGCCTTGCGCCACACATGTATTGTACGGCTGAATTTAGAGACGAACTACCTTCATTGTTTGTGGAGTAGTCTTTACAGTTAATCTTTTTATGTTTTAAGCTGTATCGCTAAGTTTTAGTCAATTTTCTACCGACAATTTTGCTAGTTTTCAGTTTTCAGCCTGAGTTGTTCTTAAATTATTGTTCTTAAATTTTGGCAAATTTGAGCCTCGTTGTTCTTAGAAAGTTGTTCTTATAAAAAAAAGCGTGTAGTGCCGCCGGTTAGTTCTTGGTGACAGCCATAATATAGAACAACGATAAACTTATGAAACAAGTTTTATTTTATTTTATTGAAATTTACGAATTCAAGAATAGAAAAGACTAAAAGCAAACGGCGGGACTTCAACGAGATTTGAACCGGTATCCTCTCAAAGGTTACACAGCGGTACTCTACAAAAGTTTAGGAAACTAACAGTATTGTATATTATCCTTGCCATATATATAATCCTGAAACTTTGCATAGTTGTTTTATTGAAAAAAAACACCTAATGGTGTATATTACATTGTTCCCATGACAACAATTTAGGACCCAGTCCCTTCTTCCCTCTGAAACAAATAAAAGCACCAGAACATAGAGGCCTGGGACTGAATGTGTTACCAAAGCAACCTCAAAGTTTTAAAAATAGTTGAAAGTGTTTCTACGATTACAATGCTGGTGCCAAGTTTTAAGTTAGCCAAAGAAATGTTAACTCAATAGATATCTCTTATATTGTTGTAATTTTGAGTTCTGGTTTCGACGTCACAGCTTGCCTAATTTTCATATTTGAAAAACGTTACTGTTTCAGGAACCAAACAAGTTATTTCAATAACATAAACGATATTTTTCTTCACTTGCAAAAGGTTTTTTAACTGACGAGTTCTGTTTTTCCGATAAATACTCTTTAATCTATCTCAAAAACACCAGACAAGGTAAACAAGCAGGTATTGAATTCATTTTAGATTTCGCGCTATTTCGTAGACCAAGCTGTACTAGCAAACTTTTAAAGATTTAAACTGATATCATTACGTGCACTTATAATATTATTGTTTTTATTTCATTTTATTACGGCGGCGTGGTTGGCCACAAGGTAACCACAAGGTCCCGAGTTCAATTCCCGGCTCAGCCGATTGATGAACATTTGTGTGATCTTCTTTCCCCCCAAATTTGACTCAGCTTTCCATCCTCCCGAGGTCGGTGAAATGTGTACCAGCTTCTGCTGGGGGCTAACCTGCGATGGATTAGTGTCCCGTCCAGGGGAAGTCAATGACTCATCCGCTTAACACTACAGAAACTGGCTCCAATGGGCCACTTAGGCTTGTAAAAGGATTTAGTTTAGTTATATTTTATTAATAACTCCAAATCCGTCCAACTCGTAAGCCTTATTACGACTCCCCTAACGGAAACCTCTGCATTCTCATCGCTCGTCTTTTGTCCCATCAGGTTCACGGCAGTCCCAACTCAGAAAAGACGTATATGTACACGTCATACCACGCTTACAGTCCCAATGGAACCGTTACTGGAGACGTGGTGTATGCTAACAGGGGAAGTGACCAGGACTTCAAAAGGCTCAAGAAAATGAATGTTACTGTTGAAGGGAAAATTGTCTTGATACGCAGTCGAAACGTATGTGTAACACATTCTTCTATTTTGAGCTCAGCTACATTAAAGCCGATTGCGTGTACCCTGATTCAGTAAATAAATCATTAGAGAGCAATCGCGCTTATTGTTTTTACGACACCCTAAATACGTTACGTGATTTAGAAGTAAGAGTATGTGTTGTAATTTTTAAATCTTTTTCTGGAATTTTGGTTTCAATATGAACAGACGGTTGGACTGAACCATTCAGTTTTCATCAGATTTAAAAATTTCTTAAATGAATCTGGATGAGTGATAACATTCACTTTAAGTATCTGTTGTATTTGTAAATATACATATTTTTGAGTTTTAATATCGTTTCAAGGCTTTTGTCATCATTAACTTGTTTTAAAACAAAATTAAAAACTGGCGTTTTCTTCTAACTATTCGCTGTTTTTTCTCCTGCGCTGTATTACGTTATGAACAAGAATGTTTGAAGCTGTAGTTTGCGAAGTAGTTCGTCCGCATCCGCTCCATTTTGAAAATAGCGCCAAATTCTCGCTCAAATATTGTTACTCGATTCAAGTTCCCCTTCCGAGGTAAATAAATTCAGCAACAGCAACGATCATATGGAAACACCGCATCACTAACATCGCTCAAAACATACTTTTTGTATCAAACACGTTTTTCGACAACAGCTAGCAGCGACAGTAGCGACGGGAGCTATTATATGAAAACCCGGCTAAAGAACTACTGATCAGTGTATGTAATACTCGCTTACTAAGCACTTATTGTGAGAGGTATCAAATGGTCTTTGCCAGCATTTGTGAGCACGTGAGCGGTGTGTTTATTTTTGCGAGTACGAGCAGTTTTCAAAATTTTCTTGCGAGCCGCGAGCACTTCGGGTTCTCCGCTATCCGGAATCTCGCTTTTATTAATGGAAAACGTTATTTTATGCCTAGTGATAACATAACTGATTTATCGTTTATTTATATAAAAATAACTACAAAGAAGGATTCACGAAATTTTGAGCAATCGAGCACTTTTTAACGAGAATCCGAGCATGCGAGCACACGCAAAAATGTTGCCAGCACGAGCAAGCGAGCACCCGTGTAACTTTTGCGAGCAATTCGAGCAAAGGCAAATTTTTGCGAACACTTTTAAATTGAATGGGACCATTGTGAATAACGTAACACAACACCCTTTCTTTTTCCGTCACTTCTTAGATACTTGGACCTGAAAAACACGGTGCTAAGGGCGTCATAACTTTCCCTGACCCGATGTTTGGAGGTAAATTTTTTAATGATACCTACCCAGATGGTCAGTGGCTACCGCCAGAGAGTGTGAGGGAAGGAGCAATTTACAGTGGTGGAGACGGTGACCCTCTGACCCCCGGTATCCCGTCCATAGATGGAATGCACCGTCTGCCGTACAATGAGAGTAGGATGCCTAGTATTCCTGCACAACCAATCTCATACGGAGACGCACTGAACTTGCTTCGTCGATTGGCAGGTACAACTTGTATCTTCATGAGATCATGTGATCCACTGCAGTGACCATCTATTAGCATTTACCAAAACGAGCAGGGGACTTGGTGCGAATATTTGAAATCAATTGAATTGAAAGTTTACCAAATTTGAGAGTCATTGGTTTAAACGCAAAGGCATGGTACACTTTTAAAAATCGCTAAATTTAAGAGACATTTGTATAGACTGACAAAGTTCTCTTATTTTAGTGATTTTTGAAAGTGTACGATGCCCTTGATTTTAAACCAGTGACTCTCGAATTTGGTAAACTTACTAATGTTTAGCTGCTCTTTCAGATGGCGAACCTCATTTTTCAATACAATCGATTTTAAATATTCGCACCCAATCCCCTGCTCGTTTTGATAAGGGCTAATTGAGCTCTAAAAAGATTCCACTAGAAAAAAGGAACTGGAACAAGTTTACCATATTATATTTACAACAAGTTTACCATTCAGATCTTTAAAACTGCAAACATAGAAATAGATTTTGTAAATGAGATAGCTTCGTCGCTAATCAGTTTGGCAGAAAACTAACCGGCATCACCTGGGCTCCTGGCATCACAGCGACTTACTGGTTCGAATTTCGTTGTAGTCCTATATTTATCAGCTTCTGCTGGGGGCTAACCTGTGATGGATTAGTGTCCTGTCCAGAGGGAGTCAAGGACTCTCATCTGCTTAAACCGGAGATAAGCACCGGCTCCAACGGGCCACTTAGGCTCGTAAAAGGATTTAGCTTTAGTCTATATGTTTTATGCTTTCTTTGCCAAAATATTATCTTTATATTAACAAAGATTATCATCATCATCAACATCATCATTATCATCATCATCATCATCATCATCATCATCATCATCATTATTATCATTATCATTATCATAATAACAATAATG
>JAOCPT020616517.1:0-10026 GCA_026546935.2 Palythoa grandiflora
AGTTGGCCAAGATGTTAGATCAGCTTCTTGGAAACTCTTATAAAAAGTGAATAATTATTTTTGATTGAGTGCCGCTATTAAAAGCTTTGTTTTGCAAGCTGTCATGAATGTGGTAAGTATTGTGTTTATAAGTGTTTTTATGAGCCATTTTTCACTACAGAAGCTCCCAGACTGGCATCATTAAGCCAGGGTGGTGAGTCGAGTGAATCTTCTGAAAGAACCCAGTAGTGGAAAATAAATTCGCGTTGATTGAGGTGGCGAGCCGTGAGTGAATTTATTTTCCCGGCCATTCTGTTGTGGATTTCAGCACCTAATGAAGCATTTTAGGCAAGTTTTGACTTCCAAAAAAAAACAACAACGAGCACCGAACTTTGCCATTAGGTGCGAGTGGCTTGACACTTATAAAAATTATAAAATCAATTTTGGCGGGATTCCGTGTGGCCGTTTTACTCAATTATCCAGAATGCTTTTGGGTCACGAGCAAGTAAATTTCTTATAAGCAAAAATGACCTGAACTCGGCCGGCAGAACAAGAAAGAGAATTTGTTATACATACCAGCGCCGAGGGATTGAATTAAACATTGCTAGGATTGTAAAGTTTTCGACTGCCAAAGGCATTTTTTTAGTAATAATAAAGACAAAACGGCATGTTTTTGGTGTAATTGCTGAACGCAAAAATTGAGCATTTCTAGTTTTGCTTCAAACCAGAGGAAGAAATAGACCTTACCGCTGCACTCAATGTTTTTTAATACAGTCCTCTTAGGAAATGAGGTTCTTTGTTTAAACTGAACATTTTTTCGTGTTTTTCTTATTACCACATCTGAAACAAAAAACCTTATTTCTTTATTTCTTAGGACCGTATTGTGTATTGGGAAAACATTGAGGGCAGCGGATTAGGTCTATTGGACCGAAATCGTGTCTTTTCTTCGGTCTATAACATCTAGAAGTTTGAGTAAGTTACCAGTAAACACTATCACTGGCTTATTATAGTCGTTTCAATTAATTGGATTGGAGAAGACACAGTTTTTTAAAGCCATCGGTCACGGGTGACCGGTATTTGACCGTAGGATGCTTAAAGGGTTAAAATGAAATTACACTTCACAAATACAATGCATCATATTTGCCAAACTTTTGTCCAGTTTTCTCTGTAATATATTCAAGTTCTTTTGGTTCTTTTCATATTCAAATCAAAATCCGATTCATTAAGTTGCTTTTAACATGACAGTAAACACAAAAGCTTGGCATGATTAAATTTTTGTTTGCTTGAGTACTGAATTGAGTTGTAATTTGAGTGGATAGTGGTGCTTTTTGCAAATTTGCACGTCCAACAAACTCAGTGCAATATCTGCTGGTTCTGAGGGGGGTTTTATTACCAAAAAGCTCGAAACTTCTTTCTGTTACCGAGGTAAAAGGGAAGTTTGTTTCAAATGTAAGTTTTGTAACAGTGTTATTCGGTTTGTGAGGAGCGCAAACAGTACAGAAATATTAACATAATTAAGGGGGGTCTCTGCTATTGAAATTGCATTTCGTAGTTATATTCAGTTATAAAAACGTAGATTTAAGTACAATTGTTGTCAAATTTATTGTTAAATAAGCCCGAAGTTTACTTTACTTGGGTTGTTTTAGTTTTATCCGATTACTTTCAAATGAAGGTTTTTTATATAAACTTGATATTTTCTGTAATGCGTAGACGAAGTTGCATGTTGAACGCTGCCCTCTCTGCAGTGCAGCGGGCGAGAGTGACTCTGCCCATAGCTGCACAAAGTATCGCATTCCCAGCTATAGTCACATACGAGTTGATGACTTGAAGAGGGTCAAACAGGATGATGTCACCAGCATAAAAGTCTTGCTGATAACCGTCTCAGTGTATAACAAAGAGATTAAAGAAATGTCTTTTAGGCTATAGGATAGAACAAATTTCGACGAAATAATTTGGCAGTTCATCCAGTTCAAAGTCGACTGTTCTCTTCTCTGTTGTGTTGCAGCAGCTGACAAACTATGAACGATACTCCTTTCTTTGAAGAAGAAGATTTTCGTATCGAGGAACTTTTGGGCGAAGGCTCTTTTGCTCAAGTTTACAAGTGTACAGAGAAAAGAACAAAGGCAGTATTTGCTCTCAAGGAATTCGACACCACAAAGAAGGAATACGATGAGAATGTTGTGGAAGATGAAATCGACATTTGGAAAGAGGTTTCACACGAATCGATTGTAAAGCTATATTCTACTTTCAGGGTAGGAGACTTTCTGTATTTTGTTATGGAGTACATGTCAGAGGGAAGCTTATTCGAGCATATGACACAGAGACAAAAATACGGCGAGAAAGAAGCAGCGAGCATCATGAAACAGGCAAGTTTACTTTTTGTTATAAAGTACTTTTGAATGGTCGATATTTATATAGAGGAAGTTAAAAATTTGTTCATAGAAATTTTCGTTTTGTTTTAGTAATTCAAAGTTATTTCGCACAAATTTATTAAATTTAAAGTTAAACAAACATGGCAGTTTTTGATAAAGATCATTGTGCTTTGCCTTTATGATCATGTCGAAAAAAAATTAACAATACGAGATGATGTTCAGTATTTCATTTGTCGACAGAAAATTGAATTATTACTTATAAAAAGTCTACTTCACACTTATACTTCAGTTTAATCCTAGTAAAAATAGATGTTTGTGGTTATTATAGAATGCTAATATGGCAATATCCGTTGTTAGATATTGTAAAGTGGCGAAACGAAAGCCAAAAAATTAAATGCTGTATTTCAATAGGTTAAACATGAAGTCAGTCTTAGTTTTTAGTCTCCTTCGCAGTCATTTGTTTTAAATGTTGTCACCAAACACAGACGTTCGTAGGGAGGAAGCGTTGCGTGACAAAATTTAAAACATATTTTCAAGATTTTTTTGTTGTTGTTGCTTTTAAATTTGCGAACATTTCTATGAACAAAACTTGATAAATTAGTGATCAGTTGTAAAAGCTTTCTAAGTTCCTCCTCCCACTAATCTTTTGCGGATTTCACCGTCTTTTCTAATGGTTTGTCACTAAACTCTCAGTGATATAATATACCGCATTAGAACCAAACTTCAATCAACAGTAACCACACAAGAAAATGCATGGCTCGAAAAATTATCAAGTTTACGATTAGGGTTTTAAGTGGCTTTGTGCTGATCTTCAACAGAAAATCTTTCACACATACGCTGCCTTGCATAGAAATATTTTCTACATTCACTCCGATTCGCAAATCAGGTTTTCAAAATTCAATCTTTGAACAGTCTTTATCAGCTGTTTTAGCTTCTCCTCTCGTTATTTCGCAGGTGTTAAAGCAACTAAACTTCGCCCAAAGCACTTTTAAAACCTAATTCGCCTCACACATATCAGTTGTCTTGTAGCTAAAACATCATGATTGAGAGGTCGTTAGGAATACATCAAATCTTATTACGTCATGCACTTCAAATCTAACCAAATTATCTTGAGTTGTTTTTCCTGTGATTGAAATATAAAATAACAGTTCTGAGATTTCATTTTTTACAGAATAAAAAGATAGAATCTATGAATGAAAAGTAATAGAATGTTTCTCAAAGATATAAGTATAACCTTTTTTTTTTAATAGAGCAACTTATTTTCTTGCCCAGTTGAGCCAAGTCCCACGAAGCCGTGCAGTAAGCCACAGACTGAAAAACAAATTACCACACGCATACCTCGAAACTGATATTTCTTAAGTCGATAAAAGGGTTTTTAAGGGTAACTTCATTTGGTGAAACAAAGCAGAAGACCCAGTGAAACTTTGTTTGCGTTTAAAAATAAAAAGGCCAACACTTTATCAAAACATAAACTGATGTTTGCAATGTTTTACAAATGATAAGGGGTTTCTGCGTTTTTAGTTGTTGGTCATGTATTTTGTACACGTTTTAAGATAGAACTTTAACATAAAATCGAAGCTCGAATTCGAGTAATTTTGAAGGCAAATAACAAGCAAAAAGTTTTACCCTCTAAGGCTCTGAAAATGGAAAATTTGTAAAGCAATTTTAACTGTTTTGCAACTAGTGGTTTGTTTCAAGAGATATTGAGACTGTAAGGTCTAAATTCCGAAAAATCGACTCTTAGCCTTCAAGAGTAGGGCTTCCTGAACTCAGTTAGACTTTGATTATATAAAGACTGAAATTTGGATCAGTGACAAAAATGACAGGGTCCTTTCTTCTCTGTTGAAATCACTGTTGTCTTACACGCAAGAAACTAACTCGTCTAAAAGATATAAAACTTAACGAGTAAATACTAGGAGCATAAGTAAAAACAAACAGAGAATCTACTTAGATATTTTTACAGTTTTTAGTGTGGAAATTTATAACATGCTTTGCGTAACATTCAATGTCTCCTGCTTAGCTTCCAATTGTAATGTTCAGTTTATCTCGAAAAAACCTCGAACTTGACTTAGATTTTTTCCGAATCAGTCTGAAACTGCTGTTGCAAAGTCAAAGGGGTAAAGTCTCGAATGGTGCTTGAACGTCTTGTATGGTGTTGTTCGTAAGACACTTTTAGCAGTGTAATCACACGGATATTAAAGTGCTTAAAAGCATAAAAAGGAATTAGCAGACAGTCTGCAGTTTGTGACAGAATCAGTCAAATCTCAGAACGCACTTAAACGGCTATCTCGTGCAGAATTAACTGAGAGTTCGAAAGATAATTTCTTTCAGTTTCAGTGATAAAAGTTCAAGAAGCCACGCGAGGGACTGCGTTATCAACTGTTTATTTGTTTAGCACTTTTTCATCGATTTATTTCGAACATCTTTCACCGAAGATCGTAACATAAGAAAATATTAGCATAACTGAAATCTTTAACATTCGTTTATTGAAACTGCAGATAGCGACTCTCACGTAGTGTGATACACATTAAAAGCTAACACAAGCCTCTCTTCTTTTACTGACAGATAAAATCATTACACCCAATTCTTTAAAAAAAGATTTTGCTCAGACTTTGAATTTTCTTCTTAGATTTTTAACAATTTCAACCTAAGATATAATTTATGCTGTGTTCCCAATTTATCCTAAGTTCAATTTGTGTTTATTTATTATCATATATTATCAAACCTTTACATTTACAATGAAAAGTTCAGTTTGAAGCAAGAATAAATTTGAACCACGGAATTAAACTTAATTTATTCTTATTTATAAATCTAGGTTGTTTAAAACATTTTTAAAACTGTTATTGTGAAAATGTAATATACATGTAAAATAAATAAAATATATGTACATACGCGGGACGATCTAGATAAAATTGGGAAACCGGCTGAGGAATCCGGACTGGGAAATCCGGATCCTAGAGTCTGGAATTCAGAATTCATTACCTTTTTAGATTATCTTTATTCATTTCATAACTAAAATATTTTGTCCTTTCTTCAGGTATTTTCAGCTCTTGATTATATCCACATACGGCGCATTATTCACAGAGACGTAAAACCCGATAACTTGCTTTTCAAATACGATTCGTCCAACGAACGACGTATGATCGTTAAACTTGCCGATTTTGGATTTGCGATGAAGCTGCCAAACAATCAGGACTTCTGCCGTTGTGTCCCCAAAGGCGCGCCAATGTTTCTAGCACCTGAGACAATTCTTGAAGATCCCATAGGCAGACCAGTCGATATGTGGGCTTGTGGTGTCATACTGCACCTGCTGGTTGTGGGGTACCCCCCATTCTGGCATGAAAAAAGCGAGAAGATGCTTTTAGCGGCTGTAAGAGGACAATACAGCTTGCAATCTTCGTATTGGAGGAAAGTATCGAGCTCTTGTAAGGATCTAGTGAAGTCACTGCTCAGTACGCGTGCGTACGGTAGAATCACAGCTGCTGAGGCGCTACAACATGCTTGGATTAAGTCGTTTTCAGACCCTGTAGCGACGCAATCGCACAGAAACAGTATGTTAGTGCAACAGGTGCTGGGACACAAGCTTAAAACGACTCTGAAGAAGATGCACTCAAGCATGAAGATGCAAACTCTGGGTGTAGACAGAATCAAGGGAAAGTTTTTTCCGCTCCATCATTCAGCCCATAACCTTTTGGCACTGACCTGAGGTTGGAATGACGTCAATAAGATAATAATTAGTTATTAGGATAGCTTTTTGTCATCAAGATTATGTTCGATATCTTGTATCAATTAATCTTATGTGATGAACTGATGTAATTATTCCTTTATCCGTGATCACAAATATTTAAGAAATCGCCTTTCACCTTAGCTAAATAGGAAGGTTCGGTTACCTCACACATACGGTACTTCCTTGATTATTCTACATGCCTTGTTGAGACAGCGATTTTGAAAATGTGTGCGGATAATCTAAATTTCTGGATAACCGACAAAACACTTTAAAAAGTCATTAATTTTAAAGTCAATGTAATAAAGAAAATATTTCAACATGATATACACTGGGCAAAGAAAAAAAAGTCAGTTGTCCTCATATGGGTCGCTTCCCCTTCTTCTGCCGTTAATAGGGAATTTAAGAAATGAGGATGGCGACGCCGACAACGGCGGAAAAAACAATAGTAAATACAATAACTGCGTTGGAATGCATTAAGCTGAGCACTTGCACGTAATTGCCGCTAGAAACAGAACGTGAAAAGACCTTTTTTGGAGTTCTTGGGACGACGAGGACGTGATAACAAAAATGTTTTCAGTATTTGTTTACCTTCGAGGAGGAACCTTTACTTTTTTTTCTTTTCTGGCGGGCGGAGAAAACAAAACCCTAATGACCAGCAGAAAGAAGTAAAGAGCCGAATCGGAAATAATTTTTTTCTGGGCCGTCATCACTGATGTTGCCGTCGTAATTTCTTAATTATAAATTTTCTATTTTCCTGAAAATGGCCGTGAAATTCAGATAGAACTTAACATTCAAAGATATGTTTCACCGCCGACCACGACTGGATAATCGAAGTCCCGATAAACAGGGTACAGTTAACCGAGGAAGTACTATATATGAACTGGCGAGACACGGTTACTAAGGATTAATGAGTGGTTACCTGGGATGTTTCAGATTCCGCTGCAGCTATAGTTACTAAAACCGTTGTCTCGAGTTTGTTTATCCCGGGCTACCGCTTCCCAAAAATGATTTTAATGACGTTTTTTTCCAGTTTAGTATTCTCATTCAGGTCACATTCACAAATAAATGCACCATGACATATTCAAACTCACAATGAAGTTGTTACTGTTATTTATTTCGCTCAAAATGTGACAGTGTTCCGTCAAAATTAATATTTTCTCAGTTGAAATATTTCACTCTCGTTCATTCACTCTCTGATGTCTTGTTTGGTGCATACAGGTAATATGTTACACAAGGCAATTTTTCGTGCAATTTATGTTGCAACGCCATAAATCTTTGTCGCGTTCCGCCATCTTGGATCGAAAACGGGGCTGGACCGACAATCAAACCTTTCTCTGTTATGCCCGTCGAATCTCGTTTTCAATGTAAGACGAGCCATGGCAGCGTGTAACGCCCCAAGCAATGACTAAAATCGTTTCGAGACAAGTTGCAGACATCGATGCCCGAAAGTAAAATCCAATCTGTGCTTTGTAATACGCTTTTTGCAATTCGTCTCGAAATGGCGTTGAGAGACAAGTTGCACGAAAAATTGCCTAGTGTAACATCACCTTAAGGCAGCATCTAATGCTCTACTATGTGAGAAATTGCGCACAATTCGTTTTAAAGTTCAAACGCGAAGGTAAGCTAGAGCACTAAATGTTCTTCTAAAATTTTATGAACAAAGGAAACTGTAAAAGTTTACTGAGTGGTGTTCCAAGAATTTTTTAGGAAGTAGTTTAAACTTTTTAGTCAAGCGTAGAATAAGTGTATTTTATTCTTGAGTGGAGTGCGGGCTCAATTTATTACAAGAAGCCGCATGAGCGTACTAGACACGACCGCTGACCACTACAACAAACAATTCAGCTATTTATGAGATGTACAACGGATATTTCCAACTGAATTATGCTTGAAAATGGTTGTAAATTTATATAAGATGAAGCATATTTCAAAGTTGAAAACAGGTGTCATGTAACCGCAATGGTCTTTTTTTTTAATAAAATGCAATTTTTGAACAGGTGTGTTTTACGTGTGCAAGAAAAAGGGAAAAACAAACATAGAGTAACACAGAAATATTTCAGTAAAGATAAACACAAAAAGAAAGAGAAAGTTATATAAACAGCAAGAAAAGAAACCCAACGAAGTAGTCTTTTACTGAACCCTTTCAGCCCCATGGCCCAGGCAATTTATCAGCATGCAACTTCTCCTAACATAACTCAAACAAAGTTTATATCACTGGTAATGAGAAATAAGGAAGTGATCAAGGGGAATACGATGTGAAAGTTGAAAAGCCAAGTTCTTCCAAACTGCTTAAATAGAAACTATGGAGCTCAGTTGGGAGAATTTACCAACACGTCATATTTGTCGTGATTGGACTTGAGGGGTTGAGCCGGTGACACAAATGCTCATACAAACAGACAGACACCGATCAGAAGGTGTGAATGGGGGTACCCAGTTCTCAGTAATCAGCTAATTTTTTGTTCGATTCTCAGTAATCAGCTAATTTTTGGGATCGATTCTCAGTTCTTGTTTCTATAAACCTTTTTCCCTTTTAAAAGACAGCCCAGCAGTGATTAAGGTCATAGATAACTGTTGCTATGGCTGTTATCATCGTAAGCCCTTGCATTCGAAGGTCTTAAGCTGAGTTTTATTGAACACTACCGTGAAGGGCCTTTCAGTGAAAATTCTTCACAACATTTTCGAACTCACTGTAATGAACAATGTTGAAGGGGAAATAGACTCAGTCAATGAGGACGTAGAGAATGACGATGAGCCGGAGGACCTGTTCAATATTAGCATTGGTTATGCTACGGTAAATGATATATAATAGGTAAATTGGAAGCTAGACAAAAAGGAAAAATTGTTAATGTTGCCTTTGTTGTTTGTATGCAAATCGCTCTTTTTATGAATTCAACTGTATTAGGTAAAATACGTGCATTATTTTATGTATTTCCTCAAATAAAACCAAAAAACTACAAGGAAATCTATTTTCAGTTTTATTTTTTGTGGGGGGATTATTTGAGAGAGGATATTTGGTTGAGAAAATACGGTAAGTTGGTGTGTAAGTTATAACTTACATTCTTTAGAGCAGGAACTATAATAAGTTTCTTCAAACTTATCTCACACAAAACGCACAAAACTACGAACACTTTTCCCGAATCTTGTCACAGCAGCTGGATCGAAAAGGTCTTCAGACTGGTCCTTATTGTAAACATGTTCCTCTTCGTCTCAGTTTGTTTCGTATTTATCAACCTGCACTTTTATAAGTGATGAGTCATCGACAATTCAATTGTAATGTTGGTGGTGTCGTTGATTGTTGTGATGGTAGATGAACCCCCTTATCTGTTTCATCTTAGAAGTCCAAGGAACCGGGGCTGGGCTGCTTGGGCTTTCACACTGCCAGGGGTAGCGCACAAACCTTGTCCTTTTTTGTATCACTGCGAACCGTTCTCTCCCTCACTGGCCGGTAGCCGTCCAGCAATTCCTTCATATGCGTTCCTTTCTCAGAACTAATTTGTTCAGTCGGCAAAGGAGTCGTTAAAGATACTTCATATAAAGGTATGGTTTTCTCTGGAACAAGGTAATACGATCGGTCATGTGTGAATACTTTCCTGGCTACAGAATGTTGTTCGTTTTGGTGATTCTTTCACAATTAATATTTTTTTCCAAAATCGTGTGCCTATTGTAGTACTCTAAATGTCTCATGCTTAAAGCGCGACACTGCAAGAAGATTTTCAACTTGAGTTGTAAGAAATGTCGCAAGATTAAAATGCTTAGAATACTGTGGATTTAGATGCTCTTGATGCTTTCGGCCAGCTGACACATTCCTTTCTTCAACAACTCAAGCGATTTTTGTGTCTTGCTAGAAATAGCACCTGGTCTAATCGTTATAAATTATCAGTAATTTGCTCTAAATGTCGCTTCAGTCTCTCTCTTAATGTTGGTACGTTTCCATATTAATACCAAAGCGAT
>JAOCPT020616602.1:0-10026 GCA_026546935.2 Palythoa grandiflora
GTCTGGCTCGTATTCTTCATTGTCTTTTCTTCTTACAGTAATAATAAACTCGCTGATAAACGAATTCAGCTCGAGTGGGGGAACATTTTCTACTGGCCTCATTTCCTCCTTCAACACCAAAAATTGCTTTAGTAAGTATATATAGTTTGCTCTGTTTTCCTCTTGGTATTTTCGTTTTCTTGTTCTTCGATAAATTTTTCAACTGAATCAATATCTCTGAAACTTGGGGCGGCCATCTAACCACTTCTGCAACGAAGTGAAGCAAAGCGCTGGAAAACCGGTACAATTTCTTTCACTAGTGAAAAAAATCGTCCAACCAATCAGATAGCTTATAGTTTGAAACGGACGATTTTTATTTGACAATTTATTTTTGAGTAAATCTCAGTATGTATATAATAAAGTTTGTAACCAAAAATTAAGAAAAGAAAATACAAAAACAATTTTTTTAAGCCAAGTGGGCAAACACCAAATTTCCCATTTGTTGAGATATATTGTATTTTGCAGGTATAAAATGCAATACAATATTGTCAGAAATCCATTTAATGTGTTTTATACAATGATAAAATATGATTAAAACAAAAACCTTTCGTAAAATACACCGAATTAAAAAAACATTTATGGCAATTGCTTCTGAATTAATAATAGTTAAATGACGATTTTTTTTTTAAATCGTGAACTGCAATAGCTTTTTAGGAGAGTTGCTAATTCATGTTTATTTTTTTTAAAAACCTATTTACCTTTTTCCAATTAAAGAGTGCTTAATTACCTTCAGAACATCTTCTTTATATACCATATATGGTTAAAATAAATATTTAGCAAAATAAACTGGGCATTACTTGTCGTCGTTTTCAACAGTAGTATGGTAATGCAAGTGAAAAATGATCTATAAACTAATTAGATTGTTAATACACGGAGGGAACAAATTATACCATGAATTTGGACCTCAGTTTATCTGAAATTGCCCTCCACTTTGAAATTTCACTGTGCAATTACAAAATTTCCATAGCAACTGGGTTTCGTGATCGGTCGCACGAGCAAGGTCAAGTGAGTCAAGGTCATGTAAGCGCTACGAACGTAAGACGAAGAAAAAAGCCTCGTTTACAAGGTTTTCTTAAAGTTCAGTTGAAGAAAAACAAAACTTTCAAATTCATGCATTTTTAAAAAAGAGATGTACACAACAAACTCCTCCCGATCGGTTTTCATTTCATTTGTTATTTGTTTACAGTCGAGTGAATTCCCGCGCTCTTTGGTATACGCATCGGCACAAGTTGCCCCTTTTTCGCGCCTCTGTTTCGGCAACCGCAAGTTTGGAGTTGATTTATTTTTATCTTTTTGTGGATAAGAACCTTTGTTGTTTCATCTTATCGATCGATAGTTTTTGAAAGAAAGCTGTCTGGCGCACAATATATTGACCAATGGGTCCTGATCCAATTTGGGAAAAAAATCACTTGTCTTTTGGCCAAATTAAAAGAATTGACCTCGCCGAGAGCCTTGGGCAATATAAATTCAATTTGGCCAAACGACGCGTGATTTTTCCAAACTGAACTCGGCCCCATTCGATTACTTATAATAATAATAATAACAATTTCCTCATGAGAATGATAATGCCAATTTCATAGTAACATTCTGTGTTGTTTATAGATTTTTTTTATTCGAATTAGGCATATTACTGTTGATGATAACAACAAGTGGTCGTGGAAACGTCTACTTCCTTTCGCTCAGTATTTCCTTGATTACATGTTCCAAAAAGCTCTATTAATAATAAATAATAGGATAGATGTAATTAGTTTTCGCTAACTAAAACAATCCACAGTTTTCTTTGAACACCTGCTCCCAGTTTAAAGAAAACGGGCGGCCAAAGATTCGCGCTTATACTTTTATGTAGCCGTTGGAAAGCAAATTAATTCCACCCAACTAGACGGATCCATTCATCTTTCAAACAGGGATTATAACGTGTTTCTCTGTTCAGTTTTGTTTTCAGAATGAACAGTGGATCTGTTAGTTTTTTGGCTATTGTTTTTGTGTCTATATTCTTTGGATTCATCAACGCCGTGAGTGACAGTATATCGGATTCTTCTTCGTACATCGAGGTGGACAAAAAGCGCTATTTGGCTGTTCCTAAAAATGCACTAATAGCTTCGATTTCCGACTTCTCCGACTTTTGTGCCTTAAAATGCATTAGAATGCCTTCTTGCCTTTCTTTAAATGTTGCAACTGAGACAAACAAAAATGGAATGGTTCTGTGTGGGTTGTTATCTACCAACAAGTATGAGCATTCTACACAGCTGCAGTCAAGCGAGAGTTTTCACCATTACACCATAGCTGTAAGTTAAAATCGTTTCTTTTTTTCTGTGAGTATGAAGCTATCGGTAACATTTACCCGTGTTGGTTAGTAAACGTAGCATCCTTCAATCTGTCAACACACTTTGGGATTCTAAGTATACGATATAAAAATATCATTACCGATATAAGTGTTGTCATCGCGTGTAGGATCTTAGGATGATTCTAAGCAGGTTCAAAAACTAAACATTAACTTTTTTGTTGCGAAGAAAAGTTTTTAGTTTTGACAGAGTATTTATCTTTTTTAATAGCTAAGTATGGCTCTTTTTCAATTTATCATGGTTATACAATTCTATAAGTCAACAACTAATAGTTGACAGGTGCCGTGAAAGAGCATGGCCCAGTATATATTAAATTTCCCAATTTGTTTTTCATCTGTTTTACAGGGAACGTGTGAAAAGAAACGGACGGCACATCCCATCTTAGGCTGTGGTGAGTATAAACACATCATATATATAGTTGACCGGTTTTTGTTTCATAAAGTCACGCAACCAATAAAGGCTTACATTAAGGGATGAAGAGTTGTAATGGTTTTGCCATTCATGTAGTATTTAAAAATGTTTCAAAAGTACAATATATAAACTGACCTGTGATGGTTAACAATAAACTTGAGAAAGGCTGCAGTGCGAGCTGACGAAAATTTTGGAAAAATATTTTTTTAATACAGATCAGTTAATATATTATACTTCAGTTTAAAATGTCTTTCACTGATCGCTCGAGTTATATATTTAAAATGTTTTGACAAGTAGTAACAAAAACCTTTCTTGACAGTTTACTGCGTTTTTCTTAAAAGCGTAAAACTGATTTCAATTCTGATCCGGTAAAGAAATATATCTAGAAATACAACATATATATTAATATGGATGTGGTTGCTGAAAAAACTGCCGAGGTGTCTTCGAAAAATCACTCCACGATATTTGAATGTTTTGTCTCGTCAAACCAGCTGCTTGCATTAAATTAGACTAACTCCACTTTGTTTACTTTTTCACACAGTAAGACGCTGACGACGATTACCGAACGCCATGCATGAATACAGTTTCTTTCTGTGCGTTCATTTTCGTAGGGTTTTCTCACAAATTTGGCCCATCACTCATGAATAGGGTATGAGCTTGGGGCTTCCCTTGATTTCCGAGCACAGCTGAACAAAAGAAAATGAAATTCGTTGGAAATATTATAAGTTTTGGTCGTTCTTGGCCTGTTTGTCTGTCTGTTCCGATGCCAAATTTACTAAACTCGTTTCCAGGGTGAGTTCGCTGTTTGGAGTTCCCATTGCACGAGAGGAACCCGGGCTTTCGACGTATTCCCATAGTTTCTCGGAGATGACGTATTTGGTTTTTGCAGTGCATGAAACAAACCAAACCTACTTTAAAATATCAGCTAAGCAACACTCGGCAGCAGTATAATTGCCATAATAATTGGAAACTCTTAGTATTTAAAGAGATGTTTCATTAGAGGAGCTAAGTGGAGCCTAAGCGATCCATGGGAGCGGTGCTTATCTCCGACTTTCTGTAGTGTTAAGCGGTACTAAAAATGAGTACCAGCTTGTGCTGGGGGCTAACCTGCGACGGATTAGTGTCCCGTCCAGGGGGAGTCAATGACAGGCTCATCCGCTTAACACTACAGAAACCCTAGAAAAGCACGAGCTCGAATGGGCCACTTAGGCTCGTAAAAGGATTTAGCTTCTACTAAAGCGGTTGAGAGTTGTTTTAATAACTCCCCGGTCCTGGAAGGGACACTAATCTATCGCAGGTTAGCCCCCAGCACAAGCTGGTACTCATTTTCAGTATCAACCTCGTAAGGATGGAAAGCTGAGTCAACTTTGCTGGAACTGAAATTCGACACTCGGCTGAATATCCAAAAAACAAGATGAACTTTGACGGGGGATATTAACAGAACAAATTTCCACTTGGCAACTACTCTGTGTTATAAATTATATCAAATATATGTGTGTTATCCAGTTTTGTCTAGAGTCTATAGTTTTGAGCGTTACAAGGTCACAGTTGAAGCCCTGTGGTAACGTGTTTCACACTTTTACCACTCGTGGAAAATAAGAATATCTGAAATAATTCTGTTTATGGTTTGCCTTGATGTTAAAATTATTTGAGTCAGAGTTTCGTGTTCATAACCATTTTTGGCAGGACTGGATTAAATTGGAATCTAACTAAACAATTCAATTTTTGCATTTTAGACCCCACCTCATGCGCTGAGATTCTGAAACAAGGCTACAAGACAAGTGGTGTTTACAAAATAAATCCAGATGGTCAGGGTGCTTTCTCAGTCTACTGCGACATGGAAACAGACGGGGGAGGATGGACAGTTCTTCAGAGGCGCCAAGATGGCTCCGTGGAGTTCTACCGCGGCTGGGACAATTACAAGAATGGGTTTGGAACATTGGAAGGAGAATTCTGGCTCGGAAACGACAACATTCACCGACTGACGGCCTCTGTAGCAGTTGAAGTGAGATTTGATCTCGAGGACTTTGAAGGCAATAGGAGATTCGCAACCTACAAAAACTTTAATGTTCTTGATGAAAAGATCAAATACAAGGTTTCCACTGGAGTTTATAATGGCACAGCAGGTGATTCTTTTGGATATCATAATGGAATGGCCTTTACAACAATGGACAGGGATAATGACATTCATAACACTAACTGTGCTGTGGTGTACAAAGGCGCCTGGTGGTATAAACACTGTCACGGTGTAAACATCAACGGACGTTATGAGGGGGGCAACACATCGTCATATGCCACAGGTGTAGTTTGGAATTCTTTCAGAGGTCATTACTATTCTTTGAAGAAGACAGAAATGAAGATTCGACCAGAGTAGAGTTCATTGGTTGGAGCCGCGGCGTATAACGGAACTCAGTCTTTTGTTAGAAAGAAGAAATCTATAAATCAGAGTACAAATCTATATAATTAGAAATCTAAAGAAACTAATTAAAAAGTAATCTGTTAGAACACCACTACTGTTCATGACGTACTTATATTAGAAATTTCTACTCTGCATTTTATAGATTTTTGAAGTGGCTGTGGGGAGGGGGAACAAAATGTACCAGTGACATTAACTCGGTGACTTTTATTCTGAATGACATAATTTAGAAATGACAATGAAATGAGATTTTACTTATTGACTACAGTTTCAATGTTTTATATCGTTTTTAAAATGCTAGCATCGTTTTATTGTTCGAACCTTAGTATGTATTTTACATAGCAGCTCTTATTGTTTCATTGTCTAGTATTTTAGCATATTTTGAACCGTACGGTATTTATTGCTGCGAGCCGACGTTTTGATGTCGCTGACATCTTGTCAAAGTAAAATCAAAAGGTTCAGTGTACGAATAAAATTAATTTCGCAAGGGAGTACAGCCAAAGAAATGTAACAAAGTAAACTATGATGATATTCAAAGTAAAAAGTTCAATTTGGAATAATGATTAAATAGGTTAAATTGTGTTCCTTGGTGGCAGAATCAAACAAAACCTTTCGCACGAACAGAGTAAGATTGAGTGTTTAAACTTGGCTGTCTTGCTTGGTGAACATCATCTCATAAATGAGGCAGTCCAATTGAATATCATTTAGATTAAGAATACACGGAGGCCATGTGCGGTCGTGAGGAGTTACCAAAGTTCAAGCTACGCGTTATTAACCTGCAAGAACAGTATAGTGGTTAAAAATCATGCTTGGTCTCAGCTGTGAGGATTGTTCGTACTTGCTTGTAGATAAAATTTCGCACCAGACCAGTCCATTAACGCTTTTCGTAGTCGCCAAGTTAAACGATTTGCATGAAGGCATTTTTATGCAATTCAAACCACAAAGATCGGAAGACGAGACGAGAACCCTCCTAATCACCTTTTCAGGGACTGATAAATAGAATTCTTTGTTTGTCTCCAAATATGCTGACGAGTACCTCTTGATGTCTTTTCCGTCTCTTGTAGTTTCCTCTCTTGTAGATTCCTCTCTTGTAGATCCAGCAAATACTTGGTAAATTGATATAAGTGCCATAAACAACAGTGGCTTTAGCATAATGCCGATTTGAGCTGTTGTACCCTTCACATCAGCTTTTATTATGTGAAATATAGAGTTTTTACAGAATTCAATTCTAAGCAGGTGTACCAAGTGTAGTTTTTATAGTAAAATTGATTACGTTGTATTAATATTAAAAATTAAACAGAACCAGACCAAATCTGCAGCATTGCAATACTTATAGAATCTTGCATGTTTTCAAATAATGCCATTAAAAATGTCAAATAAATAGAATGAACTGAAAGCAATAAGTTTCATTATGAAAAATGGATTGAAACTGGAACTACAGAAGAAATTCAAAACTCGGAGTAATTTATTGGTTCAACATCTATTCAAAGTAATCATCGCGCAATTGTTAATCACAGTGATTATTGCTAATGCTTTATAACTGTGATAAATTATAGTAAAGAACCCACTAATATTCAGAGAGAAAAACTCCGATGTGTCTTTCAAGGAAATATTATCACAGAAAATCCTGGAAAAAAAATTTGATATCCCGAGTGGGAATTGAACGCACGACTAACCATTTGGACCACATGCTGCTTTATTTCAATCCGTTTTCTTTTTAAAAAGAATAACATAGTTCAAAACCATTAATGATTATAATCCCGTAAAAACGATGGTAAAGCAGATGGATGGATGGATGGTTGGATGGATTGGAATTGGAACACTTTATTTATTTATTCACGGTAATTTTATCAAATTTACATATACAATTAAAAATATATAAATCTGTTCTATCTAAAAGCCGTGAGAATAAAAAAAATATATATACATTATTTACATCATAAAGGTAAACAATAAAAAGAACAATTGTTCGATGGATGGATGGTTGGTTGGAAGGATGGTGGGATAGATAATGGATGGACGGATAGATGAAAGGATGGATGGATGGATAGATGGATGGATGGATGGATAGTGTCGTAAATTATATTTACGAAGAAGGAGGCTTTTGAATATTTATGATGTTTTACTGAAGGTTCCTGATCTTACATCCCGATTAAGTACGCGCGCTCACGCGTCATCAGTACAATTAAAAATTAATTACAGATATCCTGATAATTCTCGACATTCTCCCTGGCCACAAAAATTACAGTCAGTTTAAAAATAGTATTCTAGTTAGTTAGTTTTATGTATGTGTAGTACACTGATTGTTCATTCGTCAAGTAAACATTGTCTTATTTTCAGTTTTGCCAGAATGGCAGCCTCTCGTCTTGGTCTAATATCGCCTTTGGATTTCTCGTTAACCTTTTCTTCCGGCTCAATAGGGGCCATTGACTCTTCTTCTGACACTTCCAATGGATATAGTTTTTCAATTGGACGCTTTAGTTCTCCCTTAGAGGTTCGTAGAGTCACGGAACGAACAAGTCCATCTCGTCCAGGTAACAGTTCCTTTACTACAGCTAGCCTCCGCTGGTTGCGTGGCAGAGTATCATGAACAAGTACGACGTCACACACTTTTACTGAGCACTCTGGTATTTTCGTTAGCTTGCTGTGTTGATGGAATTGATGTAAACTGACAAGATATTCTTTTTTCCATCGACTCTAGAACGCCTCCATCAATCTTTCATGGTACATTTCCCGCTTTGTCAAGCTCTTTCTAGTCGATTCTGTTGGACTGTATTCGGGATCATTTCGATTGATATCACTTGTCTGTTGGTCTGGTAGGGTCATTAGTCTATATCCGCACAAGAAATGGGATGGTGTCAATGGAGGCTGGTCGTTAATCTCTAAGGATACATACGTCAAGGGCCTACTGTTTAGGACAGCTTCAACCTCAGTCAGCGTAGTTGTCATCTCTATTGTCTTGAGCGAGGCATGACCCAATACCTTTTTGAGACACCTTTTTGTTGTTCCGAGTAAACGCTCATAAAACCCTCCACACCACGGCGCACGCTCTGCTATAAACTCCCAAGTAATACCGTGGCTAGCAAGGAACTTTTGACTTTGTTCTGCTTCTAGGATCTGACTTTTTAACTCAGTTATCTGAGTGGAACTTAACTTAAAATTCTTGGCATTATCAGAAATAATGTGTTTAGGAAAACTACGCCGACTGATGAAACGTCTCAAGGCTCTAATGAATGCTTCAGCAGTTGAGTCTTCAACCAATTCTAAATGGACTGCTCTGGTATTTGCACAGGTAAATAGGCAGGTATATATTTTCATGGAGATATTTGCGGCATCTCTCACAAGTAATGGGCCAGCATAGTCAATGCCAGTCACTTGAAATGCATGATTCGCTGAAACTCTAATTTTTGGCAATGGTGGCGTCTGGACTGAGTGATACGATTTTCCTTGTATTTTCTTGCAGATAACGCATTTCTTTAGAATCGCCTTGACACATTGTCGACCTTGTGGTATCCAGTACTGTTGTCTCACTTTTAATTGCGCATCTAATACTATCAGTTTGGTCAAGTGATGGTTATTTGGTAAAGTACAGGGCACTTTGCGCTCTCTGGGAGGTTTGAATGTTCTATACGTCCCTTGCATCTGATTAGGCCATTTTCGTCGATATATAATCCTAGCTGTCGAATAATTTAAGGACGTTTGTTGTTTGGTAGTTTCTTCATAAGGCATTCTATCTCGCATTTATAACTTGATTTCTTTACATCTTTAATTATAGTGTGTCTCCCGTTGTCAAGATCAGACGCTGAGAGGATATTTCTTTTGACGACCGCTTGTTTTTTCCTGAAGGCTTCTTTGAAGCGTATAACCCAGGCTATTACTCTGACTAACTTATCAAGAGTGCTGAAGCGTTAAATGTCGATAAAATTAAGGACATTTGAATCATCTTCTATGGTGACAGTACATGAGACGTATCTTTCAACTACTTTATTTTCTGAGATTTTGGATGTTTTCCATATGGGCCAGTCACTTTGAGTTGGATGGATGGATGGTGGGATGGATGGATAGATTGATTGATGGATGGATGGATAGATAGATGGATGGATGGTCGGATAGATGGACGGATGGTTGGATGTATGGCTGGATAGATGGTTGGATGGATGGATGGATGGACAGATAGATGGATGGATGGTTGGATGGAAGGATGGGTGTATGGATAGATGGTTGGATGGATGGATAGATAGATGGTTGGATGGTAGATTGATAGATGGATGGATTGTTGGATGGAAGGATGGATTTACTTTATTGTCATAAAATTTGTAGCCAAATAAAGCTAAAATATGTTTGGCATTACAATACATAATAAAAGTTTTAAAAATTAACATTTATAAAAGATTGAAAATATGAACAATATAATAATCTAAGAATTATAATGTTGACTCATTAAAAAATTCAAGTAGACATCGAAACGTCGACTTCCTAATTTTAGCGTTAATTAGAAATACTTAGAAAATAAATGCAAAAGCTTATCTACAGACCTGCACAAGGTTACCTTGAGAAAGGGCCAGCTTCGCCTCGTTTTCTCTCAACACCTTTCTCGTGCCCTCTTATAGGTCATAGCGTTTTATATTATTGTCTAGAAACACGCGCGATGCTGTTTTATTCTCTTATTAACCCTTACAGCCCCAGGCAAATTACCAACCTCCAACTTCTCCTTACATAACTCAAACAAAACATTAGAACCGGTAATGAGAAGCAAGGAATTGATCAAGTGAAATAAGCTGTGGAAGTTGAAATGCCAAATTCTCCCAAACTGCTTAT
>JAOCPT020616699.1:0-17868 GCA_026546935.2 Palythoa grandiflora
GTCAGTGACTCTCATCCGCTTAACACTACAGAAACCGGAGATAAGCACCGGCTCAAATGGGCCACTTGGCTCAGGAGTTAGCTTTTTTACCTTTAGGTTGGTTTTCATGTAACTGTAAGTGCCTGTGACCGAACCGCCGACAGTGCTGACTAGGACATGTTGCCAGTGCGCCACCGGTGGATCCCTGACTGTCTTGGGACAGTTAAGGCTAATTTCCATAAATATATGCCATAACTGTCCCAGCACAGTCACAGATCCACCGGCGAGCACCTGGGACATGCCCTAGTCATTCCCCAGCACTGTCGGCGGCTCGGTCGCCATTCGCTTTCAATGTCTTGTTTAAAATAGCCACGACGAATGCAAAACGGATGTATAAACTAAACATTTCGATAAATCTTACAGAAATGCTTGTCTTGCTGATTAGCCCGCATAGAATGTCATACCAATTTACCAATTTCGAAACTAAAGAATCAAAATTCTATCCAAACAAAAAGAAGTCCCATTAACACTGAGGAGGGAATAATTGATTTCTTTAGTTTTATTCCCCTGAAACTGGAACCCATGTTAGAATTTTCATATATTGAAATTGGTCGATATATTATGACGAATGCATGCGCATATTGCACATGGAATAAAGGTGAAATGGGAGCTTGAAAGGTCCTTCATCACTGCGTCGCTTGCCTCCACTTTACGTTGTAAATCACCCTATTCCCGATTTTAACTACGAAATTGTTTATTTTAGAATTCTTCTCTTTTAAGTTTTCTGCTGGATTTTTTGAGCTTTGAAATGAATTAACGAAATTTGTACTTTATGCATTTACCGCTTCGAAATTGAAAATAGCGTTTCCTGGTGCAAATCGCTTCAAGAATTTAAACAGTTGCAGAGTAATGTGTACGCTTGTCTGCTCAAAATAGGCAATAACATATCCTCCTCGAAAAGAGAAACATTTTTAATGGAATTAAAATTAGGTGTACATAAAAGAGAAAGATGAATGTAATTTTTGTTAAATGGGATTAAGAAAATTAGGTACTTTTGTAACAATAAAATACATATAAATTCCATGTTTTTGAATGTGAAGTGTATTAAAAAAGTTTTATGGCTGAGTTGCAGTTATCGTTAGACCATGATGTAACTCATAGATAATGATAATAGCATTTATAAATGATAATTGTTGATTCAACATTATCACCATGATCAACACAAGCTTCAACTTCATCATCGTCACCATCATCAACTTCATCATCATCACTATCACCACCACCACTACCATCATCATCATCATGACCTTGGCCACCACCATCATCACCTTATCACCTCCATCATCATCATCATCGGCCATGGTATTGGCTATTCCAGTTCGAAATTGCTATCTGTATTGTTTTGTACAGTAGGAACTGATAAGAACATTCAGATATAATCTCCTGTCGAACTTTAAGTAGATAGTTTCTAAAAAAGCTATTCAATGCGTCGGCGAGTAGATACAAACTTGAAATAGTGTTGATAAACGAATTATCATTGCCGTAGGAATCTGAAAATCCTGACGTTTCGAGCATCTCCCATCGTCAGAGCATCTCCTGACGATTTCCTCAATCAACTCGGAGCTCCATCGCCTGATTGTCTTTAAGTGATGAGGACGCATCGATAAAACCTATCATAACAATACGTTTTTGCTTGCTAGGTACGTCACAACCGTGACCATGATAAATACTTTCTAGCCTCCTCTATAAACATTTTGTTTTCCCTGTTTTGTCAGAGAGGAGTCATTTTTGCGTAGTTGTTTTCATTCGTGACTCGTCTCTACGACTTGGGATTGACTCCAGGGCTCCCCACACGGGCTGAGATTTGTCCATCTCGATCGGACTCGGAGGGTTTTTACCTGGTTACCACCAGTGTTTCTCCCTCTCCAAAATCTACTTTCACGCCAAGATCAGAGCCGTCGAACGATTAAACATTAGCCTCTGGCTTGGAAGAATGGACACCCACTTCCTTTGGAATTGCCGCTAGGTAAAGTTTTATTTATTAATACTTTAAAGCCCTGAGCGAAGCATCCTATTATTCTTGACTTGAGACTAGCTCCCTGGTTCAACTGAATTTCGTTTAGTTTTCGTTCCTCCAGTGGTGCTTTCGGAGGGGTAAAATGCTTCCAACTTCAAAAACATCCAGTTTTCAGAGCCTTCAGACTAATCAGCGGTTGTGACTAGCGACCATTTTCCTCTCGGAAGGGTCTGCTCACCACGTGATCACGTGAAAGTAATCCAATCAGGGCCGAGCTTCCCTCCACGCTACCTGCAATATGCAATAAAATTTTTAAATTGTTTTACAATTTAAAAAGCACATTTTAAAAAGGCGTTACTATTTCTCAGTTTTTGTTTTAAATTGGTTTAGTTGAATTTTTTTTCTATTTAGAAGAGTTTATTTTTCGATTGTTGTTCATTTTTAACAGCCTTTCACATTCTATTTTTTGAAATTTCCAGCAATGTATTGAGTTGGAAGGGGAAAACAACGAAAATTGTTTTGTGTTTTCCTGGCGTGAATTAACGCCATCTTTCCAGTTAAGTTTAGCCGGCCTGCGCCGCAAACGAATTAAACTGTAGTTAAGTCGGTCTCAACTAGCATTACGTATTTGTAACTACTGAAAGTCTTATGCACGCAGGCTAGTTTGAAATTAAGATAAAAATAAATCCTGTTATGAAAAGAATACGTACTCGTAGCAAGCGGATAACAGGAAGAAGACAACGAAATTGAAGGACGATTTATCAACCGCTTGGTCATTAACTTAAGATTGTAACTTATATCTGAATGCTTTCGCGCTTTTGAGCTTGATTGAATGATAGGTTTCATTTTTAATTTTAGCTCAAAACACTTTTACATTCGAGAGCAGAGAAATTCTTAATTAATTGTTCTTTAGCTTAAGAACAGTCCTTCATTCAACACGCGCGTGCTTTAGACTTCCGCATTAATTTCAATTTACAAATTAAAGTTCTCTTTATACCGCATGGAAAGTAAAACTTCGATTCTGGTGTGTATTTCTACTAGGTTAACAGAAATAGGAAATTTTTACTTCAAAAACCGAACAACGGTAACTGAATTGCCGTACGTTGTAATTAAAACTTAGTCGCAAAACACTTTACTTGAAAAATTGAATACACCATCTGTCAATATTATTGTACACATTGCACGGCATTGTACGCCGTGTTATATGAAGACGTGGCCTTTATTAGTTTTTGTTTTGAAAACTATATATATTCATGGAAATAGCGTAATTGGCTCAAAGCTTCATGATTATTCAGTTCAAGATTTGAAAGCACATAAAGAACTGTAGACATTTAAAAACAGTTTACCAATTTGTCAGACTGATCAACTAAATATAAGTTTGACATGAACACTAGTTCTTGCAGTTATTTTTAAACGAAAACAGAAAAAGTTACGTTTGTTAGATCTGCGTCGTCGAAAAACAGAAGTTTGAACTACATTTGAAAACTTCAAAAATTAACCGCACCATTTAAACGGAATGAAAACAAATCCGATTTTTAGCACCGAAACGCCTTCGTCAAATAATCGTCAAACAAGCTAAAAACAACCACGTGTACTGATTAAACCATTTATTTCAGGAATTATACATAAATTAGCCACAATTAAATTTTATCCGACCATTATGTGCAACTGATGGATAACATGATATTGAAAACTTTTTTTAGCCCCGTACGGAGTATGATAAACATACGTAGACAACATATATAAATGCGAACTTTGTTTTTTCGAGTTGATTATCAACAAATTGGAGAGCAATTTTTATCTTTATTCACTGTTTTTGGAACTGTACAAAAACGCGTAATCAAAAGATCACCTGTCTTGTTCAGCTTGACAATTGAACAAATCGCTGTTGTCTTATCTATTAAATGTAGTGTACAGTACTTTCTGTTTTTTATGGACTTCGCTGTTTTTTATGGACTATGCTTAATTACGTCTCTTCGATCGTACTAAAAAGATAACGATTTCAAATCGTCCATCTGCATCTGAGCGAAGTGGAGTTGAGACCAACGCTTCATATCGACGGCTTGAACCGCGCCCTTTGATGATTGTCAAGGCATCACAATAAGGCATCTGTCGCGTTGCCGTTTAAATTTAATTTTATTCAACTCAGACAATGTTTTGTCTGGAGTGAAAGCTTTAGAGCGAATACATTAATCACACTTTTTGCATGAATAATTATCATATTCACTTTGATCGGTCTGTTTTCTGTCGCTTCTGAAGATTGTTTCTTCCGGTGCATTTCTAGTATACAGAAGTAAAAAAAAAACTAGTGTTCGCCAGCCCTAGTCAGATCAGCGCTTGATTTAAAATTAAATTCATGGCTACTGACCATCTCATTCCCACAGCGAAAGAAGCAAACTGCAGATAGCGAAAAACAGCATAAAGTCAAAGCTTGTTAGTAATAGTGCAATCAAAATTTTAGTTCAAAATGAACAAAAGAAATATTTCTTTCAAAACGTTTTTATTGCTCGCTGAATTAAAATCAAATCTTTCTGGGCCGATCATGAGTTTTTAAAGGCAAGCAAAGATTACAGTTTTTTACGCGGCCACAAATCTCAAGGAACAGAAATTTTTGCATTTTCATCAAGTTTTTGACATTCTTTGGCAGCTTTTTAACTGCGAGCCAGATGTTCGTTGAATATTGAGGAATATTGTTTTTATTGCATCTTTTGTAAAATGTAAATGTCAGACTTTTAAAGATTGTTTATTTTTTTCTAAAATTGCATTACAATTCTAAAATGTATAGCCTGTAAGCGAATTGAAAACGTCCACATTTTAGCATATACCGTTCGCTTTATTTAACATCGCTTTGTATGCGTACTTTAACTGAGTTGGATTAATGAAGTAAGAAACGGAAAATCTATATTGTGTCATATATGATCCTGATATAACTAAAGTTTCCATACTTCCATATCTTTTTCAAGGCCAAACAAAATTTAAACTTTGTCTGTGTGACGTGGGCGGCTGATTTCGAAGTCAAAAGCAACAACAACTGCTTGGAGTTACAACCTATATTGAAATCTGGATAGAAAATTCTCTGTTTCCAAAGAGAATTTGATCTTTGTTCACCGTTTTTCTATATAAATTCAAAATAGCAATATAATTTTAGAGAAGCGCTATTCTAATATATACCTCTTGCGAAGCTAAAAGAAAAACAGAAATTCAAGCATAGATTATAAAAAATGTTATATTTTGCACATGCTTTGTAAACTTCTCTGTCACTTCCCAACACATGCCACGTGGCCTCACGGGAAATACAAGAAAAGACCCACGAATAGATAAATATCGGTGAACGGAGCTCTCGGAAAAAAGCGGAAGTCTTTTTGCATTGTCCCTTACGTCAGCGAAGATTTTGGTACTTTGTTTACAACTGTGAAAAAAAATTGCTTTTGTCTAAACAGAGTAATTATAAACTGGAGGTGCGACCAGACACGATCCTTTGTTGAAAGTTCTTGATCTCACTTATTTATTGTTTATACTTCCTTTGGCATATTCCCAAAGACCTGATCATGCAAGTTTTGTTTCAGTTACTGCTGAACGCTCAGATACAATTTTAAATTTCCTCTGGTTTCTCTCGTAAGAGATATTTTTATCGCCAAATCGAATTTGATGGCAATATTTTTACTACACTCCTAATGTTTTGTCACATGAGACGTCAAAGTACCCGTGGTGCAAAGCGGCTCAATTACGCGCCAATTTTGTGCTCATGCGCAGAGGCATTATCAAAGTCATTCATTCGTTTTTTCAATCAACACCACGTGACACCCGCCGTGTTATTTTGTTATTTGATCCAATCACGTGCAAGGAAATTCGAAATATTGCCATTCAAGTCGAGCCAATTGTTTGCTGGACCAATCACCGATCACCAAAACACGGCCATGTTGTTGTCGAAATGCAAATCCTGGAGTATTTTTGAGACCTCGTGGAAATACAAGAAAAAATTTTCTTCGCTGTTGCGTCCCACCCACCAAGCTTAGCTTTTCTGGAGTTAACATAGCAAAATTTTCGTTATCTTGAGAGCTGTAATTATCTTAAGATGCCAGAAGTCAGCGCTGAATGTGAGGAGTTTATTAAAGTTGCCGAGAATAAAAAGACTCGCTTTTCACCGACAAAATTATGGACATCATCGAATACAACAACACCGACTGTGTCGCGTACGCTAGAACTTGAAGGAGTTATAGAAGTACTGCGTGAATATGAATCTGTAGAAGGTTCAGATATTAACTGCTGTATTTGTGGTGAGTTGTCATTTGATTTTACTGTTTCTGTCACGGATATTAGGGCGAAAATACAAACGGAGTTTAACGAATGACTGTTTTTTTAAACCCCCATTCAATGTATGAATGTGTTTATGTGCTATGTTGTCTCGCCGGTACATTTTTTTGAAAAAAAATAGGTAATTTTAGTGGTTCAACAGGCTGTCCTACTCGCAAATGATTGTCTTTTCTAATGGTTATTGAATTTAGTTATTGTGTGGCTGATTCACGTTAAGATGATTTTTCAAATTTATTTTTGACATTTTCACAACATCTTAATTATTTTATCGTGGCAAACAAACACGAGAGACGAAACCAGTGGTCGACTTCATGAACACTTGAAAACTTATCAAAACGCTCTTCCGTTCTTAGTCTCCGTTGTAACTTGCTTTCAAAAGCTGCAACGGTTTGGCCAACATTGTTAGTTTTTGCTTAGCAAATTTCAAAATAATTTTCTAGAAATATTTGTATTTTTTACTATTTGTTAGACATTTACTGGCCAGCCTCGTGCTCTTTGCTTGTATCGCCACCAAACACGGCGTATTTCTTTAAGATTTTTGTATAGTTCTTGAAAAGAGACGCGTTAAAATTTGAACAATAACTGTATGTTTTTTATGTCTTCTTTCCAAAGTCTTTTTATTGCTGCATATATTTTTAATAAATTTCTAAAAATATTTTTGTAGGATATATTGACACACCGTCGAGGCTAGTCTGGCATTTTATTTTTTTAAGCTTGTTTGCATATTGTGATCTCCGTTCAAAATTTCTTTTTATATTCTAGGAAAATGCTACAAGAGCAAGGTTTGTTTTACGAAGCATCTGTGGGAACATAGCGTTTACTGGGATACTTTCGAAGGGGTAAAAAATCAAGAGAGAGTTTTATCTATCCAAGCAGCGATAATTCTGTCACAACCTTACTTGGAGTTTCTGCTAGTTACGTCTCCAACAAGCGAAAAGAAAAAAGAAGAATTGAAGCAATGCGCCAATCAAAGGAAAACAAGCACTCGAAAACGAAGGCGTGATTCAACAGTCGAACTATAACTTCTTTATGAAAGAAAATTGATTTAGACATTTAGTAATCCCGTGTATGTAAAATAAATTCTGATGGCCGTGTATAGTACATTATCGTTTTGAATCGTTCAGCTCGGACGAATTTATAGATTGTTGCAGATGTAAATGATTTCCAACGTGGAAGAATAAGTATATATATATTATATATATTATATTTTATCTCATTGTACGATAGTGATATTCAGTGATAAAGTGTATAAAGCTATGTTGAGTAAAACGGAGAAAAAAGTCCATGTTTACAGTGATAATAAACAAATGCAGTCGCAATCAAAGCCGTGCTCTTGTTTTACACAGAACATTCCCTCGGGCTGTAGAGTGGTATTGTGTTGCAGTAATTTAGAAATGTGAGCGTCGTTGTAAATTAGCGACACAGATATGAATGAATCAACTTCAGTTTATATCTTCGGCTGGTTGTGGCAAACACTTAAGAAATAAAAATATATAAAACACCGAGGACAGTTTTTCAAAACTGCAAAGATTTTTTTTTCAGTTTGTTTTGACTTGTGAAGTAGCTCTGTTTATTCTCGCGTCCCTGTGGGAATAAGTTTTCAATGATCCAAAAATGAGAAGAATCCGGGATCAACGTTCGCTTGTCAAAATACTGTCAAATTCCATCGACAGAAATATGTTAGCGGCTTTCACTTTGCGGCGATGCAGATGTGAAGAGATCGCGAGAATGAAGATTGTGGTCTGGGAAATGTTTCGGGAAGTAAAGTAAAAAAAAACAATTTTACGTTTTAACTTATGATGTTACGCACGATTATTGACTATACAGTCATGTTACTGATAATTCTCTTAATATGCCATTCTTGCAGTTGTTAATCTTATTTGCGTCTCCAAGCTTTTGCTTGAAGAATTTGTGGACCGTGTTTTCGTTTTGCTATAACACAGACGTGTTTTAGTCAATGTCAAAGGTTCCCTATCGCAAAACAAGATTCGTGTTTTAATACGAGGGCCGGACTGATATTTTGCATGCATGGCTTCGTGTACGTGTGTACAGAATTTTGGCGCGAATCGAATAAGTTTTCCGCCTTGTAGCGCTTGAACGGTTTTTTCATAGCTTTTCTGTGTTTGCTGATTGAAAACACTTTAAAGTTGTCAGAGACTCAAATGTAGATAGTTTATTGAATGAATACGCGTAAAAAGAATGAAAATTGGGGACGATACTCCACACTTGGCTATTGATTAGTTTCCAGCTGATCATTTGCATTTTGGCGCAAACAGCCAAAGATCTTTAAAACCGGAAGTAAACTTG
The DNA here is from genome assembly GCA_026546935.2 of Palythoa grandiflora. Classification (NCBI taxonomy): domain Eukaryota; kingdom Metazoa; phylum Cnidaria; class Anthozoa; order Zoantharia; family Sphenopidae; genus Palythoa; species Palythoa grandiflora. The sequence goes on from JAOCPT020616699.1 coordinate 8,618, forward strand.
TCATTGATTTCTTCAGAAACACAAGTCAAAACATCACAGCGTGAGCTCGCAATGTGTAAATAATTACTGACTTTGTCATTTTCGTTGGGGGCTGATTTACATGGCGAGTTCAAGCCCGCAAAAACCACAAGGTTAGTCTTAATTCTTCTTCTGTTGAGATATAAAACGTCTATTGGGTTTAATTTAAAATTAAAATCAGTTATTGATAAGAACACAAAAGTAAAATTTACTTTTGATATTTTTTTGTTCTGTCTTGTTTTTGTCAAAGTTCGCCGTCTGGTTGAATTTCATGCTGTCGATGCTTAAATTCCGATAGTGATAAGTAATACAGATATGAGTGTACAGAAACTTATGTTTGCATCAAATATAGGTACACAATTCACAACATCCGACTCGGAAATAATGGAGCGCGCCACAACAGCGGAATTGAGCACCTCTGATAGAGCAAATATTTTAACAACGGCGGCTTCCGGTAGCCGCGATATTTGCATGTCACAGGACTAAATTTCTCATAGGTCAGTCATGGTAATAAATTTTTGTTTTTAAAAAACTCTACGGAGAAATAGATGCTTTCTTCAGATCAAAATAGTAATGACCCAATTGTTAAAAACGAATGAATTATAATTTTCTCAGAATGATGGGGAAAGAATTTGAAAGCGTATCTGTTGAAACTCAATACGATATCAAGGTTTTTAAAACAAGATGTATTGATATCCTTGAGCTGACCCACGTTGAAATTCATAAACCAGACGATGTCACCAGCATCATATCATCTACATATAGATCACGATGCAAATCATTTACATAACATTTTTAAAAAATTATGTCCTGGAGATTGGCAAAATCTAAAAACAAAATATAACATATTTCTTGATTGTGACCCTACATCCAACCAAGTCATTCAACTGAACTCCCCCCTCCCTCCGCTTTTTCGCCCCCTATAGACCACCGGGGCCGCTGGTTCAGCCACGAGCCGCGCGCGCGGTTCCAGACATAGAACCGATGCACTTGTGTGTTTCGAGCGGACGCAGAAAAATTCTTGATTGCAAAGTGATGTAATGTAGAAATGGGAAAACACCAATCGCAGTATGACTATGAGTTTTTGGAAGTGTAGCATAAGATCAGAATAGAAAACACCTAACCGCCTAACGTTTGATGATAACTGACGCAACCATAGTTAGTACCTCTACTAACTATGACGCAACTCAGCCTAAACTGACAGATCTCAGGCAACCCAGTGTACGCTTTTCCAAAACGTCGTGTTTATTTTGTAGTTTCGTCAGGGGCAACATTTTCTGTTCATGTTAGCAGATGAACGCAAGGCGAGAGTCGACTGTTTTGTGCTCGTTGGCACTTTAGATCTTTCAGATCTAGTAGATTTTGAGGTTGACTGCAAAAAATCTGTAGATTGATACTCCACAAAAACAACCTTCGAGTCAAAGTTAAAAGATTTCAAACAACGCCTTATCAACAGAGGATACTCAGAAGTTTTCATAGATAACACACAGGAAGTAATACAATTTGAAACCAGGAATGCAGCGCTCCAAACAACTATAACAACGAAAAAACGAATTCTGCTCTTCGTAATGAAATATGGGGACACATAAGGGAATTAATAACAAAAGCCGGCATGCCCATGAAATCGTGGAGCTTCGTCCCCAGACTTTGCGTACAACGCAGCGAACGATCGGTAAAGCAAAGGGGCGAGGTAGGATTCACCCTTTTTTCGCTTCTTGTCTGAATCCTGAAAAAAACCCGTGAGATTTCATGTCTTTGTGGGGAGGGCGGGAGAAAGGAGAAAAAAAACTGGGAGTCTCCCGGCTTGGCACTTAGTGAGAGCTACAACTGGTAAACTAAATAAATCAATTATACTGTTCACTGTTCGTTGAGCACTGACAGCCGGCGGCGTGGTTGGCGCAGTGGTTAGATCTCTGCCTTCTAACCACAAGGTCCCGCGTTCATACCCCGGCTCAGCCGAGTTTTGAATATTTGTGTGACTCAGCTTTCCAGCCTCCCCAGGTCGAGTACCAGCTTCTGCATGCTGGGGGCAAACCTTCGCTGGATTAACGTCCTATCCATGAAATTGAATTCGGTACATTTACTTGTGCTGTAAACAGGTCTATATTTTTATATTCGGGTGCCTTAGCACTAGCTATAACCAATAGAGTTATTTTTTTAAAAAAAACGAAAACATGTATGCAGAGGATAATGTAACAAGATGAAATTTCTTCTCGTGTGACTTACTGAGCATGCAAACCAGCATATGTGCTAATTTTGAAACTTCGATTGTATGATCTTCTTTCGTCGATATTTGCTGATTGTTTGCGAATCGCACGAAAACTGTTTGTTGTTGTGACTTTCACCTCGAGTCATTTCCCATTCCCCTGCCTAACTGATCTTGTTGAATGATTGAAGAAAAAATTCTTAGACTTCAGCTGTATCGCATTAGCGGACTGCGATGAAAATAATCAATATTTGGTTGTTAAGTCACCTTTAACCTATCCGCTGATAATGATACCTTCACTTGCGCTTAATTTGTGTTACACATCTATATTTCACTGTTAAGGGGGCTATAACAGATTATCTCAAGATGAGAGGAGGAAGAGGAAGTCACAGAAAAATTACCACACGCAATGACTCGTTCAGTCAGTTCATCGTGTACACGTTTTTTTTTTCTAAGAAAAAATCTATAAGAACGAGCAAACACAGTAAGCCAGAACTGTGATTGATGTTGACACAAGAAAATATAACATCAAGGTACAAAAGCAAATGTATCGGATTTTAAAGATTGCTTCGACGGAAAATTCCTTCAAATAAGTTCAATGTATAAACTTGATAAAACACCTCCGTGTCATTTTGTGGTTGTATTGTGACACTTTCTATGAGTATGGTGTTTGACGTTGTTTATTTGCGATTTGAGGTTTTTCTCACAGCACCTCAAATCAAATCATGTCCGTCTTTCAAACACTGCAGAGCAATGTCAAATCGGCAACCACACAAAGATACGAAGGTTTTACATCAAATTTACGGCACTTCTAGGGATTTTCCAGGCAAATTATAACTAAAATACAATACATTTACCTGTGCACGAATTAATATTTACGTGTCTTCCGGCTTCCTTTCAGCCATCAGCGAAAACACCCTGAGGCTCATTCAGTCATTGTTCTAAATATTTTAAAATCCAATTAGTTTGTTTTAGTATATCTTAAAAATATCCCGGTTTATCATCAAAATTTTACCAAAATTCAGTGAGGGAGGGCGCTTTTTTTAAGTTAATACTTTTGTGGACTACCGAGTCAGTTTAGGAGTAAATCTACATCACTAACTACCAAACTAAGTTATGATACGGTCCATATTACAATACAATCTATTAATCGTGTTAATGTTCTTCATCTCTTACATGTACTAGAATTGTTTCGCAACAGGGAAAAATGTTCTCCACTTTTTCGTCATACATTTCTTTTGTTTAAAAAAAAATAAAATTAAGTCTGAATACGCTGACAAATAATCAGTGTACGTACGCGCTGATGATAAACCGGGGTAGTTTTTAAGTGGCCTAAGTAATTATTTTATAGCTATTAAGTTGTTGTGACATTGTCTTAATTTGTAGTTTATCTACTGTCAAACGCGCAAGAGCATCTTTCTATGATTTACTGTGCTATATAAGATTAAATTTTTGTTATCATTATCATCATCATCATCATCATTATTATTATCAATATCATTATTAACATTATCAATGTCATAATCGTTATCATTAACATTATCAATATCATCATCATTAAGATTATCATTAAGATTATCATTATCAATTATCATTATCATTAACACCATTATCGTTAGTGTTATTGTTATTATTGTTACTTATATATATTATCATTTGCTTATGTCAACATCATTCATAGCTGGAGCTGCCTGCGAAACTAAGGGGATCGAAGGTTCTGATCTAACGTGAATAAAAAGTATTCTTTCACGTTCATACATGTAAATATACCACAGTCAGGATATAGAAACTACAGTGAACAGTCATATCACAGGATTTTAACACAAACAAGTTCCCTTTGCACGAATATTTGCGTGTCTTCCGGCTTCCTTTCAGACTTCACCGGAAACAAGCTTCACCCTCTTTTTGTAAAATGCTCTAAATTTGCTGAGGCTTCATAATATTTTGGCGCTTTCAGCCTCAAATTGTACAAATTGTTCAATAATTAGTAATTCCATGAGCGGTGAGAAATACATATCAGCGACAATGACAATGATTTTATTACGTACATCTGAGGATTATTTCAAATTTATAAGAAGAGAGAAAACTTATTTTTGGTACCAGCTAGCTGAAATAACCAAAATAGGGCTAAACAAGTCAGCTAGCTAAAATGTAGTAAACTAAAAAATGTAGAAATGTCTAGTAAACTACATTTTTGGTCAAAGTTCAATATTTATATTCAAAATGAAAAAAGGAAAAAGTATTACAAGAATTCTGAATCAAACAAGAAAATAGGTATAGTGAGAAAGATACAAAATTTATGAGAAATGATAAAAATTTAAGTAACAAAACATGGAAGAAATATAATATATTTTTTTTTTGAAGAAAATATTAGTATGACTCCAGTATACTATTTTTCAATTCATACTGAAATTTAGATAAACTGGGTGCACTTTTAATTTTTTCATTTACTGAATTCTATGCTTTAACACCAGCAAATCTAATATTGAATTTACCATAATGTAAGTGCTAAAAACCTGAGAGCGTAGCTGAGGAACTTCAGTAGTATATTTCTCATTCTTAACAATATTTTACTGATACAAACGGAAATCACTACTTTATACTGTATTGCTTAGGAAAGGAAGGTACGAGTATCAGATCCGCTGATCCGAGCAAATTTCATGTAGAATCCTAATGAATCCGCAAAATTTTTCTTTGAATCCCATTTTTGGAAAATCAGAATCCGTTATATCATGTGGATTCGCAAATCACTGCTGAAATTTTTGTTGAAATCCGAAATCCGTACCGAAATGTGAACCGTTCTCACATAAGCATAAGATATACGCCTGCAGTTTTTCTGTCAACGGAAAGAAAAATATTAGAGCTTAGTTTCCCTCGAATAAACTAATATGCATGGTGGTTATTTTTGTCTGCCATGTTGGATGACTAAGAAACACACACTCGTAACGCCATTACGTAGTAGCTATTCAATCCTTATTCTTATGTTGGTTCGGTTTACACAAATTGTTAACTCTTATGCTTATAAACTATGTCTACGCTTATGCTTGTGCTTATGTCAAAGTGTAAACCAGCTTTTAGGGGTACAAGAACTAATTGAGTATTGTAGGAAGTGCGAGCTAGTAATTTAGTTTAAAGTAAACACCAAACCAGTCACAGGGAAGCAAATAACCAGAAATGGTACTCCACTAAAACGGACGCTAAAATGGGTCCAAGATCGACGGTGGCTTGTTTGGATTCAAATCCAAGATTGGATTTGGGTGAAAGTGACAAGTGGAACGCCAAATCCAGATTTGGATTTGAAAAAAGGAAGCAGAACAACGCAAGATTTTTTTTTCATTTATTGCAAAGCTATGACGTATCATTTACAGAAAATGCCTACTCATCTATCGAGCCACACTTGGCAAATATTTTTTAAACACAACTTCGTTAAAACAGCACAAGGTAAAATCAGAATACAAATAACAAAGTGAAAAACTTGCCCTTAATCACTTCCTAATAAGGAATAACAAAATGTGTGTGAAAAAATGCAAAAATATTTATATATACAGTGATTCATTGTAGTTGCTAAGTTAGACTACATTATGAGATCTTGCTCGGGTCATCAGTCAGTTTGTAGATCTTTTAGAGGCAGCTAGCAGTTCAACTGTGTCTGTAGGAGAAAAAATACTAATGATTAAATTTCATAATAACTTTTCATTTCAGGTTTAGTTCTTAATTGTCTCATTACATATTTTATATATTATATATAACCATGACATAAAAGATGTTACATAGTGCACTCTGAGTGGTCAAGAATCGTAATGCAACTAGAGTGTAAATTAACAATGGATTACGTCAGAGAGTGGCCTGCACAATCTCTTGTTTAATTACAACTTTTCACATTTTTTGTCAGAAAATCTAAGTCTGGAATGAATGAATAGATTTCTTGACATAATTTTTGAAAGCTGTCATGAAAAAATCCACTTAGATCTCGAAAAAAGCTGTTCAATACACTGGCAAAAAGCGCTTTTTTCGGTTTTGGTATTTCTAGAATCCGAACAAGAGTATTCTAAAACAAAATTCAATTCCGTTACATTTTTGCCACAAAATCGAGCTTTAAAGTTTCTGCGCAGGTCACGCCCAACGAAGATGACCAGAACAGGCCGTGACGTCACTTAAGGAATCGTCGCGTCAACTCTTCTCGCCAGTTCGTTTCACTGTTTCGTTGTTTTTCCATACAAACCCCATCATATTTTGGCGTAAACAAACCGAAAAATAATCGGGTTTGTATGGAAATACAATGAAACAGTGAAATGAAGAGTTGAAGATTCCTGAAGTGACATCACGACATGTTCTGGACCCTGATTTAGCAACTCCCGGTCATCTTCTTTGGGTCTGGCGAGCGCGGGACCTTTAAACCTCGATTTTGTAGCGAAACATTTGCGGAAACGAAAGATATTTTTTGGAATACTTGTCTGTTCAATATAAAGCTACCAACAACACTAAAACTTTGCAGGCCGTAGACACTTTTTAAAAGAACTTCGACAACCACGACCGGTTTGGGACATTGAGTGAGGCGAAATAAACGATCACCTCCATCCATTGATGTATGTACTGGACTGGAAAGTCGACAAAGAGCGAGCCGCGAGTGGGGAATGGGGAAAGTAAACTCCCAAAAAATATGAAATACTTTGTTATCATCATTAGCATTATCATCAATATAACTATTAAAGTTGTTATCAATATCGGTGTTATTATCATTATCTAATTACAAATCACTATCATCATCATATTATACATCATTTTTATTATATTATTATACATCATTATCATCGTCATCATCATCATCATCTTCATCGTCATCATCATCATTATTATCACCATCATCGTCATCATCATCGTTATCGTCATCGTTATCGTCATCATCATCATCATCTTCATCGTCATCATCATCGCCATCATAGTCATCATCATCATCTTTGTCATCATCATCGTCATCAGCGCAGCACCGTCGTCATCATCATCGTCATCGTGTTTTGATTGTTAATGTGATTGTGATGTGTGATCGTAACCGCAGTTGCGGTTGTGATAATGGACGTGATTACACTTGTTGTAACTGTAGTCCTAGTCGTGGCTGTGATCGTGCGAGTAGTGGTCATAATCGTGGTTAACGTTATTATTGAAATCTTATTGACTATCGTGATCGTAGCTGTAGTTGTGATCATAGTAATAGATGGGATCATATTTGTCGTCGTGGTCGTAGTCCAAGTCATAGCTGGAGTCATAATCGTTGGTGTGGTAGCAGTTCCAATCGTGGTCGTACTTGTATAGTTGTAGTTGTGGGTGAGGTAGTGGTCGTGACTGTAGTCGTGCATGTTAACGTTCATCATCGTAAAAGTCGTGGCTTTATTTGTGGTTGTGTTTTTTTGTATGTTGATGCGTACTAATTGTAACTGTTAATATGGTTGCTGTGTTGTTTCAGTCAAAAACCTGTACCCTTACTCACCCACACTTTTTAATCCGCGGTCTCGTACACAGGGTTAACGTACTGTTCATCCACTGTCTTTTGTTTACCATTCGTCTGCCTCATCTCTTCCTCTGAAGATGGTGGGGGAACTTTCTTCCCGTCCTTGAAACACAAATAAAAAACCAAGATAACCAATATGTAAAATGCGGCGCTAAGGTCAAGTGGACTAACAGTGTAACTTTTTGCGCCTTCATATTCAACAGAATGTCAAACAGAATGTTTGACTTTTAGCAGTGCCGACTCAGTGCGGTATTTATTTTTGTTATATGCAGCAATTTTTAGTACTCGATGTAGTGCGCACTTTATCATTTGTGTGCAGAGTGTGCAATATAATAATAAGTTATTGTATTGTAATGTATTTTATTGTAATGTAATGAATTGCGTTATAACGTATTGTATTGTATTGTATTGTAATGTATTAAATTGTATTATATTGTATTGTATTGTAATGTATTGTAACGTATTGTTATGTAATGTATTGTATTGTATAGTAATGTATCGTATCGTATTGTATTGTAATCTGATGTATCGTATTGTAAAGTATTGCATTGTATTATATTGTATTGTATTGTATTGTAATGTATTGTATCGTATTATATTGTAATGTATTGTAATGTAATCTGATGTATCATATCGATTGTATGTGTTGTATTGTATTGTATTGTTAATGATGTATATTGTTATGTAATGTATTGTATTGTATTGTAATGTATATTATTATGTAATGTATTGTGATGTATTGTAATGTATACTATTGTAATGTATTTTATTGCAATGTATTGTATTGTATTGTTTTGTGATGAAATCACGTTCTATCCTCAGCGACCGGCTAGCGACCCAGATCACTTATGATGGCTGGCGGTCGTCAGTGGGGTCACCAAGTTTCGTTTCCCTTGGCCAGTGACTTTAGCGACCCCCACGACTACAGCGACCAAAGGGAAACCAGGCTTAAGTCACTGAAAACAGTCGCAAGCAACCGTTTACGAGAATTCTTCTGTCGTTAGATCAATAAATGGTCTAATTGGCTTGAAGCTTTCAAAAAAAAAAAAAAACAAAACCATTACAAAGTAAGATTAAATATGTTTTGGTACTAAATTTTGGCTGGCCATTATCAGCCTTCTTTAGGTGTAATTGAAAATCGTTAAAAATGAACGTTTTATATTTTATAAGTTATGCACACGCTTTTTTTGTAAGAGCCGGTGAATTTTGCCGAGGCTCATTGTTTGGGCGACTTCAGCCTCAATTTGTTCTTAATTTTTTTTATTTCTGAACGTTTTCTATGAAGAAAAAGCAAAATAAAACAAGCTATTGGAAAATGAAACGCCTTGGCCACACATGTATATATTGTACAACTGAATTTAGAGGCGAACTACTTTTAATTCATTGTTTGTTGAGCAGTCTTTACAGTGAATCTTTTTATGTTTTATACTTTGTCGCTAAGTTCTTAGTCAATTTTCTACCACAAAAACTTTCCTAGTTATCAAGCCTCAGCCTGAGCTTGTTCTTAAATTGTTCTTAAAT
>JAOCPT020616700.1:0-10023 GCA_026546935.2 Palythoa grandiflora
CTTTAATTTGATATATAGGTTTAGATATCTACGGTTTAAAACAGATGCGCTGTATCGTTTTGATGCAAAACACCCCTGAAGGTATACGGTAGCCTCAATACGCCTGCATGCTTAAGAGAATTTATACGTTTACCTAAATAACAGAACAACACAGGCTATTGATTTTCTTTTGTCCTGGAAAGCTTTTTTATGCTGCTAGGTTGGCTCTAAATCTGATAACTGGTCTATAAGTCATCTTAAAGAAAAATGCATGAAAAAGTATGATACAATTTTTTTTGCCGAGCAAAATCTGTCATATTTTACACTACAAAGCAAAAATACATGTGTCAATGTCTGGTTAACCAACTTAACCAAACTTGAGATCCTCATCTTCCTTTTTACATTTACTATAAATATCTATACTTTTCAAGTAAAACGGTTTAATAAAAAGTATCGTTCTAAAGAAAGATTGAGTTTTGTTCCGTTATGTAACTCCAGTTGGTTTTGCTTTCATTGAAATATTTTTTGATGTATTTTTGTTTCCAGCCCTATGTATCAAGTCACGGACTAGCTACGCTGGAGACATCAACTACACAGAAAAAGGTGTACTTTGTCAACCATGGCACGTGAAATGGCCACATCATGTCAAAGAATGGTCTCATAATTCTGCCAAGAATTCTAAAAACGGCCTCGGAAGACACAACAAGTGCAGAAATCCACACGGGAGAAGAGAAAGACCATGGTGTTACACAACATTAAAAAAGCCCGTGTGGCAATATTGCCACATCAAAGTGTGCGCAACATAAACGCTTTGAGGTGATAGAGGGACTATATATGGATGTACGCCATGTAGGGACTTTGTGTCTTAAACATGGCGAATTTATGGGTCATGTAGTGATCAATGCTGTCACGAGAACTAAAATGGTCATAAAATGAAAATATCTACTGAGAAAGTTTTTCACGGACATTAGAAAGGACATGTATGGGACCAAAATATATGTAAAGTTAATTGCATACGGTCGCGGAAACCAGCACGTACGGCTGAACTATTATATGCCTAAAAATATCAACACTGTTTACATCTGCCAGGGGCTATCGGAAACAAAACGAACTGTTTCCACGAACCAAGCGACAATTCTAAAACTATAGGTAATCCATTTTGCATTTCCTAAAATATCTGAGCCCATTGTAATTTTCAAGGTCATCAGATAGACAGAGAACAAAGCTGGCCGACAGTAAGGAAACAGGAAAGAACTTTTTAAAAATCTTTGGAGTTTGGTTAGTTGTTTTAAAAAGAACTCAACTTTCAAAATGCATTCCATCACGACTTTGGTATGATAAAGAAAGGGGCTTCAATATTAGGAAAAAAATAGTGATAAAAAAGATGGATATTTTTTTTCTATTGTATATATTTTAAATGTTATTTTTATTATTTCTTATATATGCTTCGTTCTTCGACGGCATCAAGAAGAGTTCGAACGATGACCTTGACACTTAAAGGGTACAGATGTCTTTGTTCTTTGTTCTCTCTCGGCTGCTTTTGAGAACGCAGTGAAAATCACTTCTTACGCCTTTGGTTAAGTCTTAGAAGGATTAACAACACAAAGGTCGCCACGGGGCGGTGTTTTCCCTGGGGCAACAGTTAAGACTCATGCCGTTTTACACAACACAAACTACACGTACACTTTTTTTTTTCATTCATAAGACTGAACCGCTTTGTAAGAGCAACAAGCACCAAAGTTGCCTGTTAACATACCGGTTCTCCTAAAAGAAACGTAAAGCGAAAAGATCTCAATGTGAAAGTAAAATAGTAAATGAAAATTTAAAAAAGTTTACTAACAGAAAATTTTGAGAGTTTTCAAAAGGTTTATATTGTTTGCATTTTAAAATTGCATAGTTTGGTTTTCGGACTGGCTACACGAGTTTCCCCGACACCTAAACTTTTGCTCAAGTTTATAACAAAGAACTCCATTTAATTGTATAATTTCATATCAGGGATGGCAAATGGTGCCCGAATTTTTGAAGTCTCGCAAAACTTAAGCTTGGCCTTTAATTGCTCGAATCGGCTCGCATACAAATTTTAGCAGCAATCGCAGTGTTAGAGTTGCACAAATTCTTATTTTTGAAAATTGTATGCTAATAAATGCATTCTGATTGCAGTCGTTTTCCTTGCTTGAATAAGATCAGTTGTTGCTCCAAATGTTTTGATAAAATTCACGATAATCGCAGCTCCGCAAAGGTTCAAAATGTTAATGTGCGCCAAACCTATGGCCGTACTCACACGCTCGCCAATCAGCTTGCATTTACCATTTGCTATCCCTCACGTTCGTGAATACATACAGGAGAAAGATCCAGGTTTAACGTCGAAAAGAGAGAAGTTCTGGTAACGTATATACGCTCTTCTTCTGCTAAATTCACAACCACTAGTGTATCTTTATATTAAACTCACAAGTTTAGCACATGCGTGCCTATGGTAACTTCCAGCCAGTATATTGGGCACTATTGGGCACTATGGCCACTTCTGTACTTGTGAAGCGAGAATTACCCCTTATATCTAACCTTAAATAAAATGAGCCTCAGTGTTGTTAGCAGCCGCAGACAGCTGTTTCAGCCTTACTGGGCCTCGTCATCACGATAAAGTTAACAATCAGGCTCAAGTGAAAATTGTGCCCAATGTAGTGGCTGCACGTTACCATGTGCTGAACATCCCACAAGCGTTATGCATACACTTATCTTTATATTAGTTTAGCTGTACAGCAATCGGAAAAGGTTCTTGCTTAGCAAAGCTCAATAATAAGTGCTCAGGGAACTTTTGTTGTGAAAAAATGTCATCAAATGCAAGGATTGCTTGAACTGGAGGTTCAGCGGATAAAACAAGTGAAAATCGTTTTAATATTTTATAAAAGTGAAATTTATTACTTGAGGCGGCTGGTTTCCGTGTGAACACTGCACTAAAGCCTGAGTGAAATATAAAAACCTATATGGAATCAAAAACTATCTAAATATAACCTAATTAATTTTATTCATATCAAGACCGAGTGAGATACAAAAATGTTTCTGTTAAAACATTTGAAAACTGAGCGTAAATCAGTTATTCCAACACCATATTAAATAAGAGCCTCTTTTCTCTACTTTTTTCTCTCATCTATTTCTACTCTTTTCTTTCTTCTTTTTCGATGAGAGTGAGAGTAAAACTGTTTAGAAACTTTAACATACATTTAATAATAAAGTTTTCAATCTGCGAGGTTCTAATTTATTGCTAAGCCAATAAAGTTATTTATTGGTAAAACACAATCTGTATACATAAAAATACGTTAATGTAAATACTGATACTGCCTTCAAAGAATGAAAGCATACCTTGATTACTGCTTATTGTACGTTTAGCAATTAAAGATTCAACTAATAGAGAGAACTTGTTAATATATACATATATTATAGGTCATGAGTTGGATGTTGTCACAAAAGAACGTTTGTTTACCGCGGTATAACGGAATGTGTTGAAGTAACTATTTAATAAAGTGTTTGCTTATGAATAACAGTTTCTTGGTTTATGAAAATACGATCGTAGTAACAGGTGCAATAGTAGTACTAAGCAGTAACAGTAACAGTGTCCGGCAGCTGTGACAGGAACAGTAAAACTAGCAGTAACAGAGCAGCAACAGCAACTGTAATGGTGGCAGTGCTGTACGGTAGATCAGAACTCAAAGACACATACACAGCCACAGTCACAGGCACAGTCACAGTCACACTTACAATCACAGTAGCACAATCACAATTCAATCACAGTCACAATCACAATCACAGTCACACAACCATAGTCACAATCATTATCACTATCACAATACCAGAGACTATGAAAGTCACAGTCACATATTACCACAGTCACAATCACAGTCACTATCACAATCACTGACAATCAAAATCACAGTCACAATCATACAGCCATAGTCACAGTCACAGTCACTATCACAATCACTGACAATCAAAATCACAGTCACAATCATGCAGCCATAGTCACAGTCGCAGTCACTATCACAATCACGTGCACTATCACAATCATAATCACAATCACAGTCACAATTGCAATCACAGTCACACAGCCCGGCATATTCACAATCAAAGTCACAGTCACAGTTTCAATCAGGAAAACCTTTTAAACCTCAATTTCCTTTCTTTTAAGCACAATTCTTGCTCGGGAATATATTGTATTTTACGAAATGAAAGAAAGAAGTTGTATGAGAAGAATTCGGCCGATAACCAAGTTGAAAATGAGCCTAACTTTTTTTCAGTTAATCAAATTGTTGCCGAAACCGAAGTAATATTTTTTTTATTTATCTTGTATAAATGATGAAGATTTCTTTAACTAACGACATTTGGTACCTAGAAAGATCAATTAACAAATTTGCCCTTGCATGGGGGCTGCTATTAGGTGCTACAAATTACCATAGCCATAGGTAAAAATGTGCAGCTTTTGTGATATAAAACAGATAAATTGTTTTGAAGAAAACTTGTGTAGCGCAATGAGAAAAACTAATTAAAACTGCTAGCTAAAACTAAATCCATCTACGCGACTAAGTGGCCCATCGGTGTCTGTCAGCTTCTCTCAGGTTGCTGTTGTGTGAGGCAGATGACAGTAGCTGACTCTCCCTGGACGAGATGTTAATCCATCACAGGTTAGCCCCCAGCAGAAGCTGGTACCCATTTTACCGACTTCGGGAGGATGGAAAGCTGAGTCAACTTTGGCGCAAACAAAGGTCACAGAAATGTTCAACACTCGACTGAGCCGGGGTTTGAACCTGGGACCTTATGGTTTGAGGCACTGAAAAATTTTACCACTGCGCCATCCACACTAAAGAAAAGCAAATGCGAAATTAAAAGTTCAAAAATATGTATCTCAGCGTGAAGTGATTTTCAGGAATACAACGCCGAAATACCGATGTATTATTTCTTTTGCGGCAATTGCGTGGGGCTTAGCTCTTAAGCAAGTTACATAAATAATCACCTTTTGTTTGCTATCTCGTTTAAAGCGCGAAAAAAGCTTTATCAGGTTCCGGCAGTGGGGTAGGTAATGTGATTGGAATAAATAATATCAATTATCTCTGCCAGCACGATATTCCACACGGAGTCTTTGGGCCATTTTCAACAGAATTATAAACAAAGATTATTACAAAACAAATTCGGTTATTTGTGGTCTTCATGTGTATGCATGATCTATGTTTTTTAAAAATTATCTGGGGATACCTCATGGAGTGAAATGTAGTCAAAGACGTTTATTATTTCTTATTTCATTTTTACATTTGATATAACAGTTCACTTTCATTGTACAGTTAAAGTTATTTCATAAGACAAAACGAATAAAATTATCAAGAAAGTATTACATATTTTCCAATTATTTAATTTAAATCGCTCCTAAAATAAGAACACTGCAACTGAAAACACCGAGTTTAAGGTTCAGAAGTCGCGTCGGCAAAACTTACTGGTTCTTATCAAGAAAGCTTATTCCTATTTGTTGAAAATCTTATAGCTCTGTAATTTGTACGTGAAGATGGCAGTTGAATCAGCATAGCAGAGCATACTTTGTAAGAATTTAACAATTGTCTCTTAGAATAAATCTCGTCTTGTTCGTTAAACATAAAACAACTTTACAGTTGCTATTTGTCCGACTTTTTTTGGATTTTAATAACTTTTTCTCAGTAAACTTTTCTAAGGAGCCAAACTTGTCTCATATCAGATGTTTTTCGCCAGGTTTATCCCATTAAGACCCAAATATCGAACCTTTTTATGAGGCAAATCTAATTTTATTGATCCAATTTTATTGTTTCACTCATTTCCATCAGATTCGGCACATCCGCCTCAGAACAGCGGTGCGCCGCGTATTTTGTAACGAAACCTCATTTTCCCGCCTAATCCTGTAGTGACGCACGTCCGCACACAATAATAACAAGCGTCATTTTCCCGCCTAATCTTATAGTGACGCACGTCGGCACACAATGAGTGTCCCTTCGACAAATTGTTAGAAAGATAATGAAACTTTTAATGAAGAATTTAAACAATTTGTTTTGTTTCTGTAAGAGTGATCAAAGGCCAGTGCGGCAAACTATGAAATTATAACAATACAATTAAAATTTAAAATTAGAAAAAAAGATTGTTTTTGGTCACGTAATGCAAAAAGGGTGTGTAATTGATTTTACCATAGCTTTAGTTTTTGTAAAAAGGGAAATATAAGTTCTTTAGTTGGGACAAATATATACTCGTCTAGACAATCCTACGATGAAAGTTCTTTTTAACACTTTAATTTATATCTCCGGTTGTTACGTACGCAATATCTTCTCCTTCTGCCGTTTATGAGATTTTTCAATGAGATATCTTGAAAAAGCTTTAGCTGCAAGTCGTCTATACTATGTTTATTGAGAATCCTCTCTTTCTTTTTGTCATTTATGAATTTACACCACAAAGGACTGAGGTCTAAAGCACTTCTAGTTAACAAATTTTCAATAATATAAGAATGAATTTGCATTTATAGACGTGACTGAGAACTTAGTAACCTAAACCACTGCCTGCCGTACTGAAGGTTAAGGATCGAATCCCAACCGAACTTTCACTAGGTGCTGCCCTCGCTCTAACATCTGAAAATGGCGAGATCTTCGCGTCTTCTTAGCCGATAAAGACGTTAAACCGCAAGTCCATTCTCTCGACACTCTATCAGGGAACTAGCTTACAAAAACCCACGCACTTGTTAAAAAAATGGGGGTGGTGATCTTGGCATTGTGGTCGTTTCCAAACGTTTCAAATTATACCTTAGCCGCTGCAGTGTATAAATTATCTAGTACTCTTTAGTTTTCCTTTTCTTTTCAGATAATTTTTAGTTGCGAACGTCATCTGAGAATATTATGCAGGCAGTTCGCGCTAATGAATGAAAGTACGGGTTTGAAACTGGTTCATCAGTTTACATCCAAACTGTACTAGAAAAGCGGTTGCCAAATGTTTAGGCAACACTGATATATCTACCATATCTGGTTACGAACTGCTCCAGTTCACAATGCCCAGTATTTCATTTTCAAGAAAGTTCTGACCAGTAGTTTAAACGCTTTGTGAAAAGATAACTGGGCTGCATGCATAGTCAAACATCGAGTCCAACTAAACTACAAAATATTTGTGGGGCCACAGCCCAATCTATTTCCACTTTCCTACCGTTTTTTCTTCCGTCTGTTTGGAAGGAGAACTAAGATTTATTTGGCAGTTCAGAAAATATAAACTTTTTATCTCTCAGTATCCCATGATGCGATCGTAAACGGATTCAAGTAGATCTTTGACTGCTCGGCGAATTCGCTTAGTTCTAAAAGTATAAATCCATGGATTTATCGATGAATTTAGATAGACAATTGATCCAGTGATATTGTACCCTATTCTTACTGCGATCGTGTAGCCTATAGTTACATGTACAATGACATTAATGATAAACGGAAGATAACAAACTAAAAGCAAAGCGCAGATTATTGCTACAGTTTTAACGGAATTTGTGTACTTGACTAGATCCGAGGATCTTGGCCTTTCTCTCTGAAGAGTTTCTTGCGGCCCGTTCTGCTGGTGCTGTTGTTGACGCTGCTGTTGTTGTTGTTGCTGTTGATGTTGCTGTTGTTGTTGTTGTAATTGCTGTTGTTGTTGCTGTTGATGTTGCTGTTCTTGTTGTTGATGCTGCTGCTGTGGCTGTTGTAGTTGTTGTAGTCGTCGTCGTTGTTGTTGTTGTTTCTGTTCTTGTTGATGCTGCTGTTGTTGTTGCTGTTGTTGTAATTGCTGTTGTTGTTGTTGCTGTTCTTGTTGTTGATGCTGCTGCTGTTGATGTTGTTGATGCTGCTGTTGTTGTTGTTGCTGCTGTTGATGTTGCTGTTGTTGTTGCTGTTGATGCTGTTGTTGTTGACGATTACGTTTCGTTTTACGGCTGTTTGGAGCAACTCCTATCAGATTTATCTGACGGTTTATCTTCCTAAAGATGATGCGATACACTGACAGGTTCACAAAAAGACAAGAAAATGTCATCGAAAACAGAATTGGCAGAAAGGCGTCTATAATCAAAGCATACATAACTGTCATCAAAATCGAAATAACTAAGCAAACTGAAACCGCTTGAAGAACTCTTTGTTTTGTTATGGCAATTTGGTAACCGATCCCAAGGCGGAGAGCCAGATATCGCTCCACTGCTATAGCAGTTATGATCAGAAAAGAAAACAGCGCCAACATCATGCCACTTAGTAGATGAACCTGTCGCATTATACAAAATACGTTTTGATTTCTTGACATCTCAGCGACTTTGTATAGCACATACGAGGAATGTACAACTACGCCAACACCGAGATCGGAGATAGAGAGAGAAATCATGAAAAACGTTCCTGGTTTTCGGCGAAGATCGGAGGCTTTAAAAATGGCCCATACTAGAAATCCATTGCCAACTGAAGCCGCTATTGCTAATAAGGAGTGAACAACGCACAATGCAATATAACCTGGTTTAAAGACATCGAGTTCGTCGAGAGATGAAGCCTCTGAATGAAAGCAATCGTACGAGGTGTTAGAGGTTCCATTGTCACCAGTTGAACCCATCTTGTCCTATTTGAAGGATTTCAATGATTAAGAAAAATCTTATATTGCTTTTCTTATATTCTACTCCTTTTGCAATTAGAAGATATTGCACTTGCTGTGTCTTCTCAGAAACAACAGTCGACCCTTGACAACAGATTAAAATTGGACCAAAGTGGAGTACCTTCAATTTATCATTTTTTAATGGTCATTAAATACATTCGAATGTGATATCCTTTCTAACTTAACTCCGCTTGTATAAGTACGAGGAAAAATGTTATTAGAAACGCAGTTGAGAGTCCTTCTTCACGTTCTTGACATGAACAAAGATTTCTCAAGTATATTTTGTTAATGAGGAAATCGACAGATAGAGATACTCATCTTGAGGTTAATGACATGGCGAACTGATTTGATATTTCAAAAGAAGACCACCACTAAGTTTTTTTTATTACTTTAAGACTTTTTAAAACTTAAATGATGTACATAACACTAATGGCTTTAAAATTACTAAAGGATAAATTTGTTTAAAACACATAAAGTAAAACTTAAATATCACTTTGAAAGAAGAAAGTAGAAAGAAAGAAGAAAGTAGATGGACATTTTAGTTGAGACTTCAAAAATTTCTTTTTAGCCAATGACTCAGCTAAAGTTGTTTTTATTCTGTTTTTAAAATGTGTTTCGAAAAAATGTGTATTTTTTTGATATGTCAAAAGACTGTTTCGAACAAATTACATTTCGAAGATAGGACAATAGTAGCAATACAATACAAGTACTGAGCTGGGAGCAACAAAACTTTTGTTTCACTGGCTGTTCCTAGGGTAACGAAAACCGTCGGCTTCTAAATGTTGCTTTAACGAAAAAGTTGTACGAGCTTATGGACAACAAATCTATTAATCATTTTATTACCTTATATCAAATAAAGCTGTCCTTATTTTTAAGGTCTAATATTTTATTTGCCTGCACGATTTTAGGCTTAAGGCATTCGTGTAAATATTCTTGTATTATGTTTCAGTTCAACAAAACGGAAGTAACCATAGGCAGAATCAAAGGATCAAATAAAAATAAAAAGGATAAAATATATTATTTTAGAATTTAAAAATAACATAAAGTTCATTATGTTTTTATTGCACAATATTTTAACAGACAAAAACAAGCTGGTGACAAAATTTAATTATGTAAATATGCAATATTTTCACCAATTCGAGTCTCAAAGAAAGGAAACGCATAAATAAATGACAAAATTTTGTTGTAGTAGTTCATGTAAAGTACATATACTAAACCATTAATTTACGAGCTTCAGTGGCCCATTGGAGCCGGTGCTTATCTCCGTTTTCTGTAGTGTTAAGCCGATATATAGAGTCATTAACTCCTCCTGTGTAGTTATTAAAGGTGGATCTTTAAGGTTACCGTATACCTTCAGGGGTGTTTTGCGTCAAAACGATACAGTGCATCTGTCTTAAACCGTAGATACCT
>JAOCPT020616795.1:0-10022 GCA_026546935.2 Palythoa grandiflora
TTGTTTTATTTTGTTTTTTCTTCAATGAAAACCGCTCACAGAAATAAGAACAAATTAAGAACAAATTGAGGCTGAAAACGCCAGAAAATTAAGAACGAGCCTCGGCAAATTTTACTGGTTATTATGACTTATAAAAATAAAAGCGTATGTATTCGGCGATATTTTCGCACGTTTTTTGTACAACTTGAACAAAATACTAAAACAAAAATGTTAATGAGTTCTTGATCAAATAGCAAACAGTAAATTAATGCTTTAAATCTAATATCCTGCTAGACCGAGTTTCAGATAAGCCAAGAGTGTCTCAACTTTTGAACGCTGGATGGAACGACGGAGCCCCATAAAGTGACCATTCATTTTGTTTGTCTTGAAGAGTAGAAAAGATAGGTGTTATTCATTCTAACTTTTGAACCAGTTGATGGAACCCTATAAAGTGACCATTCATTTTGTTTGTCTCAAAAAGTAGATTCGAAAAATGTCTATTGTATCACGAAAAAAAGAAGTTGGTAATTTTTGTAAATTTGATAACACTTCGACCCTTAAAAACTCAGCATGACAAGTCAGACATTCAACACAATGCGCGCGTACTATCGAGTATTGTTGTGTTATTATACAACGATTCCATATACACTACTTACGTTAGTGTTTCCTAACAATTCGGTGATTATTTCTCGATGTTCAAATTCCTTAGGACAAAACAAAAGGCGTCCTTTTAATGTATGTCCGTCGTTGCTTTTCAGAGAGTAATTTTCATCCAGATAAACATTAATTAAGTCCGACCGGAATTGATTTGCTTTGGTGTATACCGATTAGGTTATGTGCATTTTGTTATTTACGTTTCCTAACAGTCGCTTTAGGGAAGGAGTTATGGTTTGTTTCTCAGCCAATGTTACTTTGTCGTTGGAGTTTTTGCTGGCGATTTTTGAGTTCAGAATCCCTGCGGAATTGGTGACCCGTGACAGCGTTGCATACAATTGGCGTGATGGAATGCTGTTTTGCCCGCGTCCCAACCTGAATGCAAAAACGCTGGCTTTTTATGAGAATTTAGTCTTTAAAACTCCATGTCACGGGAATGTGATCGCTATTAAGATATTGTCGTTCAGAAAACGGTATAGTTCATTTTGGATACTAAGAGCAGGACAAAGGCTTAACTCGAGTTTTTGTAGATCCCAGGAGAATTTTTTTTTGGCCGGTCACAACTAATTTAGTGTCTATTAATAAACGCTCGCAAAACATATGAAAATAAAGTTTGTGAACCAAAGCTAAAGTTCTGCGATGTTTAAAAGCTGGATTGAACGCCGAAATAGTTTATATCTGCGATGGGTCGCTGTCAGTAATTATTCCGCAAACGCGTGGTGTCGCGTGTGCCTAAACAAATCTTTAGTGGTGATAATTGCCATGGTCTGATTATTCACAAGACCGTCACTTTGATTAGAAAGATGGACCACAAAAGCAGAACCGACAACGGGCTGTTTGTTTGCCATTGAGTAATATTTTAACATCCTTATTAATGTCAGAGTAAATACACCCCGTAGTAACAATGTTGTTTGATATTTCGCTCTCAACAGATAACCAAGGTAGACGACGCGAAACTTTGTTCTCTCCACAGAGCAGGGAAATATATTGGACGTCAAAACCTTTTGAACAAACTCACTGTTGCGTGTTGAGAGATTATGTTTTTTTGTTATCTCCGATTACAACCAGATTTGAAGTTCGGCTAAAATTATCCTTAATGAAGCTACATTTTTTACTTCCTAAATGACTTTAAGATTCAAAGAAATCGAATTTGTCCATCCATTCTCGATAGATTAAATCATATTATATTGAATTTGAAGAGAATCTTCTGTAGGTGCTTAGAAATGTACGGTTGTATGTCTTTACGCTCAGTGGACAAAAAATAAAAAGGAATTTTAAGGATTACGTCAATCAATCAATAGAGTACACGAGGTTTGCCTCCAAGCAAAACGCAGAAAAATGTTGTAACAACTAAGTACAAGAAACAATCAAAATGTCCAAGGATGTGTTTAACAAACGTAAAGCATATTTTTAAAGGTATTTTTCCATTTTGAAAAAAATGAGTGTTGGGTTTATGTTGCACAAACAAAACTCTATTGTCCTAATCTAATTCCCTACATTGTAGTTATCAGATCATTTCTAAAGCACTTTGAAGGGCAACTCTGGGCCAAGGTAGTTGTGTGTTTCACATGCAAATTTTCTTCCAACAATAATCAAGTTGACGGAAAATTGTTTGTCTTGGCGATAAATTGAGCCGCTGTTTACACGAGTTGAAAAATCACTGGAGCTTAACAAGCCATTTCCGAAAACACTCATTTATGCATTTTTTGGTGTTTTCTGCTCGTGCACAAAGTCGAAAATAGGATATGGGTGTGCGTCATATTTTAGCAAAACTCTTAAAATCACCATAATTTGATGGCGATGCCCTTAAGGCAAGCATAAAGAATTAAAAAAAACTTTTGTTTTAGGGCGTGCAAAGAAAATTGTTTTGCTTTGTTTATAGTAGATTGTCTGTGTGTATATTAAAAAGTTTGTTTCTTACCCTGGGCAGGATATTTTGGATAAAGCACTATTCGCGGTCGGAGGTCTCTGCAAGTCATTGCGCTCAATTCAATAAACACAACTAAATTCCTGTTTACTCTGTAACTGCGTTGATTTAAGATTTGCATATCAATAAGTTAGGTGCGCTTTGAGAAAGTTGTTCATTTAGTGGTTAAATTTGGATCAAGTTCAGTTACTTTTACTCTTAAACTCAGAATCCGTAAAACTTAAAGTGTTAGAGAAGAAAAAAAATTTCCTCTAAAACATTCGCTTTGCTTTTCATGAAGCCCAGAGCCTGTGTTTGAGTTTTGAAAAATAATTGATTAAGCGGGATCTTTAAACTCGCTTCGTGGTCTTTATAGAGTTTTACCAAAAGATTTGACGTGTTAAACTTAGAGTATTAGAAATCTCCCCGCTCATCATTTCGTATTTTCTAATACAAAAGTCAAAAAATAAAACCGAATTTGTGTTTTAAAACTGTGGTTAAATGAGAAGGAGGAAAGAGAAATAGCGTGCTGCGACAACACAATCATTTTCATGTAAGATTGAAAACAACTCAAACGTTTAGTAACAAGAGCAAATGAAAAGCTTTTTTGCAAAGACCGAAAACATCACAATTGTTATGGCGGTTATTGTTTAATATCGTAAGGTCACAACTTGGTTTAACCGCAAGATTTTATCTCCAAACTTTTATGAGCATTTTAAAGCAGAATCACGCACGTACGAGAATCGCTTTGCTCCAATATTCTAGAAAGTGCAAGAATCAATAGTCTTTTCCCTTTTTTCAAATCTACAGCCATTCCCCGAACTCGAAGCCCGTTTATCCTTACTAGCTCAGTGTCGGAGATGAAAGAACGTATATATTTGTCTATAAACAATGATAAACAAAGTTTATAAGAGAATCACTTCAAACTTTTAAGCCGTTGAAAGCCTCTGAGGCAAAATGGTGTTCATTTACAACTTTGGCGTCTGCTAAAATAGAGCTACAAGAGTTCTTCGCACTGACAAAAATTTTTTAGGCATACCTAACTCGCCAGAAGTTAAATTTTCAGAATAAACATTCTAAATCTACAAATTTAATTAGAAATTCATTTTTTGATTAACAAAATGTAAAAGGCATTTCTCTATTTATAGTTTTGTGTACAGTTAACAAGAGGAATTGAATTTTATACCGCCTGTATGCATTTCTACATGTTTGCAAACACTACCTAAAGTAGAGAAAGCATTTGTAACAGTACGTTTTGCAAGCCATGATGAGCTACGATTTAGAATTGCAACTCAAATCTGCACATCTTCGCAACTGATGTCTATTATTACGCGGTGTTTAAGAGTCTGGACATGTAAATCTCCTAATGACATTTGAGACACGCGCCGTACGCGTGCTGCATCAAACGGAATCTTTTAGAACCAATATTCGCGCACATTGTTTGACGAGCTTTCACTTATCGAAAAAGGCAAACACTGATCGATGATGAAAGACTTGCCAGCGTTTGGAAAGAGTTTTTAATTTGCTTTCCACACCTATTTAGTCAAGGCGTAAATTGTGTTGACAGGGTCGCTTTCGCGGCGCGTGGGGTCGCGGTATTGAATTTTGCTTTAGTCAAACAGACACTCGTGCGCTGCATATCGGACTTATCTTTACTTGAGCGTTTGAATGACTGTTACTTTGACACATTCAAGAGGGACGCGTGGCAGTGACGACAATGTCTGACCTTTCGGGAATGACATACCGGAATCAAAGGGGTGACGCACAAAACGTATTACAAGCCACACGATATAGTTTACCCTAAACAAATCTGTCAGGACTCAGCCAAAGCCGATCTTCTAAATTAAGCCAGTTTTTCCCGGCGTGTTTTGTTCTTGACATAAGATGTAATGGCCGTGTACATATTGCTGGTGCCAAGGAATTCACATTGAATATTTTTAATTGTTGGCAATCCAAAACGCGCAGACAAAAATGAATGAATTGATGTAAAACTTTGTTTTCCATCAGTCAACCGCAGCATTTTGTTTGTCATGCAATTTTAATTTAGCTTCAAAGAACTCTAAAGAAAGCAGTAAAGTAAAGAGAGCGTTTTGGCCAATTTTCAAGCTAATTAGAGACTTACGCTAAATAACAAGAACCATTAGCTAACCGAGGGGAGATCTTAAATGCATTGGCATGCAAATTGAGCAGTTAAGCTACTTAATCATCGGAGAATGCTATAGACAAAACACACACACACTAAATTGTTTGTGTGATAGTGCGTTTGTGTAATCAGCCTTTTTGAAATAAGAATGAACTAAGTTTCCAACTCCAACATCAAAAACAGAACAGCAATTTGTAAATGGAGTCAAATAAAGTTCAGAAGGTTTGGTTTTTGCGCAGCTGCTAAAAATTTTAGCCGGTTTAATGTGTGCACAATCAAAGGTCACTAGCAATTGAGGGAACTGACTGTAGTATCGTGAAAAACGAAATTAACATTAGAATATCTTGTATAAGCATTTGTCTCTTAAAAAAGCAAGTTCTTGACCTTACCTTGCCTCTGATTGGCTAAGCTTGACCCACTCATTGTTAAATCTATGTCCTGCATTATAGCGTAGCGAGACATATCACGAGAAACACGGCACGTGTAAAATGGTTTTATAGCTTTGGCTTCTATGTTGAAAAATGTATTAAAGACAAAACTCTGGGGTCTTAATGGCTTCTTAAATCCTTTTCAGCGCAAACTGACAGCACGATCAGTCATTGTTTTCACGTCTGATAATCTAAGAGGCCACGCGTAAGCCACGCACAATACAAGCTCGCTTTTCACATTAGCACAATAAAAGCGAGCCGCGCAGCAGTAAAAAAAATCATGTTGTGTAGGCATGTCATTCATGACAGGTCTTCCATGGCCCCTCCTACCAAGCATATACCGTGAATCCCAGTGGATTTGACAAATAATTTTACATTGCACCGCCTCGTGCAGAGCTCAGAAGAAGCACGCTTGTGTCGGTGGAGGTGGTGTGCCGAGAAGCGATAGAGTTCGACACCCAGAAAACGTCACGCCCTACGGACTTGATTCATTGCAACGCCACAGCCTTTGAAGCTTGGACTTTGGCGATTGTCAGTTTCGTTTTTACAGCTATGGCTAACGAGGAAGTTCTTAGCTTTGATTTTCCAAACTTGAATGATCTGGATCTTGCAGAGTTAAGCTACGATTCCTCTTCAACCGTGTCATCAGATTGTTCGCCTTTAAATTCTCCTGCTTTGTCGCCAGTCTATTCCCCCACACCGTCAACTTCTTCCTCATCCGCGTCCCCCCTCCCACCGGCTGCGAGTCCGGAACTGCCCAACCTGAGCCAAAAACCATCCCCGAGGAAACATAGATCTCGTTGTAGCACTCCACAGTGTACTAAAAAGGAACACGCATCTGTGTTGCGGCGAAATGAACGCGAGAGAAACCGGGTTAAGCTTGTAAGTGACGGTTTTACAACGCTAAGAAAGCATGTTCCAACCAACCCGTCAAACAAGAAACTTTCCAAAGTTGAAACTCTTAGGACCGCAATTGAGTATATCAAACATCTGCAAAGACTTCTTAACGAGAGCAAAAGACTAGAAAGGCAAAAAAGGATGTTGACACAAGGTGGTTGGCTGCAGGAGGCGTACAGCTTACAGGTAAGATTTTGTGAGCTATTAAACCCAATTTACATTACTTTTGTAACTTGTTAATTAGGGCTCGTGCTATACACGTTCAGTGAGTTGGAACTAGGATGTCTTGATTGCAACACGTTTCGCGGATATGATTTGATATTTTCCTCATCAAGATTAAGCGATAAGATTCGAGTGTTGGCACGCTTACGATCGTGGCAGATTCGAGCGAGCGATTTTGTAACAAGACAGTTTTCAAAGATCACGATTTGTTTTTCGAAAAATAAAAACATTTGCTTAGTACAGGCATTTATTATTTTATCACCTCATTACATAAAAATACACAAATTAGACACACAAGAAATAAGTTTTGACTTTGGAGTAAGATAAGAAAGTCGTAACTCCAAACACAAAAGGAACTTTCTGCTCATGAAAAATTTTGCCCAAGGATTTCATTGGCTTGGTTTTGGAACCTGAATCCAAGGGCTGATACAATTTTAATCTAAACGGCTTATCTATTGTTATGCTATTCACCCGACGCTGCACGTGCCTTTTGAAAAAAAAATAAATAGCTTTGGCAGTGTCTTATTTGTTATTTTCCTAATTCCTGGAGTGCGTTCCTATTTCGCCGCCGATTTAATTATCGCTTATCAAGCTTTTGTGTCCTTGGGCCTGAACGCTCAAAACTGTGTGCTTTGAATTTTAATTAGCAAAATTTTATTTATTAAATTCTTATACAGATGCCCTTGATAATTTATCTCCAGCCTGCGAGGGCGTGCTATTCAGAGATATTGTTCACAAATGACAGTAACTATTTGGTTTTATTATCTTTTTAGAGTTTTACTGGGAATGCGTTGGCGACCCAAAACGCTGTGAATTGCATACTTATGGAGCTTCCTAACATCGCCCCCTACCCGGGCCACAGTGATGGCTCATACAGACTCCCAGTGAACGAAATGACCTTGACAAGTTTTTACAGTCCTGTTAGTTAATCATAGAAACAAGTTTATAAGTTCATTACAATGGAATGGCATAAAGTAAGCTATTATCTGGCGTTATAAAGTAAGTAAAGAAATTTGTGCGCAACGCACGTGTTTTGAAAACGTCGTATCATTTATCACATAGCAGATTAAAAATCACCCGCACGCATTTAGTAGGTGTAAAAATATATATATAGATAGATACCTGTCTAGAATTTAGAAAGATGCACTAAAATTAAATTTTCCTGTGAAAAAATGAATTGCTAGCTGTGATTTCACAGCTCAACAAGTTTTGATATAAAAGTAAGATTAATATCCCACAAAAATTGTGAGGAATTCAGTTCATCATTTATCGTGAACAATCTCATTGGGTCCAAAAACAACCCAGACGTTATGTAGTCTAGTCTACTATAGTGGAGTAAAGTTATATGATATAGCATGATATAGTAGTAATTAGGCGGTATATATAGACCTAGTCTTGAGATAACATTTCTCTATATCGAATTTCATTGTCTGTTAGAGATACGCTTGTTTTTAAATTGCGGGCATCTTATAGCTTAATTGAGTCGCACTGGATTCTAAAAAAGGTCTTGCTGCATGTAGCTTTTGCTGTAAAATATTATCGTTTTATAAATATATAAACTCTAAAATAGCTTGTTCGTACAAATGATCTCTTAAATATATTAAAATTTGAATAAATCTACTTTCAAAATTAATCATTTAATGAAACGCAGCACGAGATGTAGTTACGTTTTCACGCAGAACTGCATACAAATAGATAAATTTAAGTTTGACTGATAAGGCAAATTTTTGAATAGATGAAACTTTCCAAAGATGCTAAAAGGCGATTTCGCCAAGTAAGGGGAAGGAACGTTAGCTCGCGATGGGCAATATTCTTTAATTTGTTGGTGTCTGATTTGTTTTGCCTGTGGAAAAATTAAGTGACCTGAGTCGATGAACTTTGTCTTGCCTTGTTTTGTTATTGTGCAAAACGGCCAAGTGCAATCCATTCTACTTGTATATAGTTCTGCAATGATATATTTTGCTGAAGTACCGGTTGGTAATTACCGATGAATTCAGGATTGTGTATTCTAGAGAATTAATATTTTTAGACAAGTTCTTTTTCAATCCTGAAACGGAAAGTTTTCTAAAACTTTCATGAATTTTGAGTTCAGCAACGGAATTAAATTGTACGTTAGCGAGAAATTACTCATTATAACAACACCCCACGAAGCACGCACATAAATCAATATCACAAAGCTAACTAAAAAAAGCACAAGTTTTGACAATATTTGTCTGAACTAATATAACAGTATCTTGGAGAACAAGTAAAAGTATTATTCGTGTGGATAATGTTTAGGAATTTTTTTCCGCCTACTATTATTTTTCAGTCATACTGATTCCAATTAAAGCTTACTAGTTCTGCTCAAACGGTCGAAACGAATTGTCTTCTTCATTTTGAACAAATGATAAGCGCATCCGTTAAACCTCCTGGTACTAAATACACGCTTGTTTTATAAGAACCAGTTCTGATTTGGTCGAGGCTCTCTGTTAATTAATTTCTTTTGGCGACTTCAGCCTCAATTTGCTGTGAAATTGTTCTTATTTCTGTGAACGGTTTTTATTGAAGAACAAACAAAATACGAAAAAGATATTGGAAAATGTAACTCCTCACACCACACATGCATTTTGTACGACTGTATTCATTGGCGAACTATATACCTTCATTGTTTGTTGAGCTTAGATTACAGTGAATCGCTTTTTATGTCTAACTTAATTAACAAGTTTCAGTCCATTTTCTACTGAAAACGCCTTCCTAGTTATCGAGCCTCACAGTGAACTTGTTCTTAACCTTTTCTTAAATTCCGGCCAATTCGAGACTCGTTCTTATAAAAAAAGTGTTTACTGCGAGGTAATAACGATATTATTAACGATGTCTAATAAGCTTGGTAAAAACGATATTATTGACGATATACAGTAGGCTAGGTAATAACGATATTACGATGTATAATAAGCTCGGTAAAAACGATATTATTTGAGATGTACAATAGGCTAGGTAATAACGATGTTATTGACGATGTACAATAGACTAGGTAATAACGATGTTATTGACGATGTACAATAGACTAGGTAATAACGATGTTATTGACGATGTGCAATAGACTAGGTAATAATGATATTATTGTCGATGTACAATAGGCTGAGTACTAACGATGTTATTGAGGATGTATGATAAGCTAGGTGAGACTGACGATATCATCGACGATGTACAGTATGAAATAAATTTATCCTGTTACAAATGCTGCTGCTTCGTGCATTTTCACATTTTCAACATACTGACTGTTAAGTTTCAATTTTTTTTGTTCCTTTTTGTTCGACTCTCACAAAAATTTGTGTATTCTTGGGTGAAACCTGAAACAAATCTGGACATCGATTAATCTAAACACGCAATAAAATTTTCACGAGGCAGTGGGTTTAACTTGATGTTTTGATCAGCTGGGGCTCTGCTGTGACCAAGCGTTTTGCGTGTCTGGCACATAACCTCAGGTCCAGGGTCGCAAGTTCAATAGTATGGGAGATAAGGTCGAAAAAACAACTCTTCTTGACCGGTTTAACAATACAGGAACTGGGGATAACCGTCGGCTTGAATCAGCTACTAAATTTTAAGAATTTTGATCAATCAGGAACTGAAGTTTGATTGAAGCGAATCTTAATCTTTGGCGCAAGGCGCTGCTTACAAAATATTGTTTCAAACCTTTATGTTGTAAGCTAAAGCTTTAGCTAAATCCTTTTAGGAGCCTAAGTGGCCCATTGGAGCCGGTGCTTATCTCCGGTTTCTGTAGTGTTAAGCGGATGAGATTCATTGACTCCCCCTG
>JAOCPT020616859.1:0-10022 GCA_026546935.2 Palythoa grandiflora
ACACAATAACCGCACGTTGGAATGCATCGAGCTGAGCACCTGCACGTTGTTGTTGCTAGAAACAGAACGTGAAAAGACCTGTTTTGAAGTTCTTGGGACGACGAGGACGTGATAACAAAAATGTTGTCAGTATTTGCTAATACTCAAGGAGGAACTTTTATTCTTTTTTTGTTCACAAAGCTGAAGGTGGAGAAAACAAAACCTTAATGACCCGCAGAAACGTTTGAAGAGCAAATCAGAAATAAATTTTCTCTTAGCCGTCGTCGTTGGCGTTGCCATCGTAGTTTCTTAAAGTCCCTAATCTCTCATTAACTCCTTCACTATCCAAAAAAATATAGGGAGAGGCGCTCCCTTGATTACATTTATACACTACAGCTTGTCTGTGTCATTAGATATTTTTACTGCATATACAACGTGAAACTCTTACGGATGCGAATCCGCGTCGTAATATTTCTGCTGCCTCGTCAATCTCGCGTCTTCGCTCGGTTGACTCACTGGCAATTAATTATGGTTTGCAAAACTTTGAAGAGGGAATACGGCCTTCGCAAGATATTCGACTTCTACTTTCATTTTCCAACTCTAACTTCAGATCGTTTTGAAACTTCTTGCAGTAGTTAAAAACAGGCAGTGGTAGGTTTTGATAGTTCTCTTGACAATCCGAATACACAACAACAGCAGCCGTGTTGACTGAGCGAACAAGCTAATAGGAAATCATTTGTTGAAGTTGAAATGGCACCTGGCGACCAAATGGCCCGTAACTTGTATGTCTTAATTATTCTCCAAACCGTTAGCACCTTGGGTTTTTTTTTGTTTTCACTTTTTGTTTTTTGTTCTTCTCGCTCGTTCTTACAGGAAGTGTCGCGGCTAATTTTTTTCGCAAATGCAAGTTTCACGTTTGAAGCCGGTAATAATTAAATACTAGCTGCTTACGTGCTGCTTCATCCGGATAGAAAAAAAATCAAAAGTTAAAAGAGAAAAGAAACGTTCTTGAAACTTCAAGAAAGGAGAGGCAGATTTAGTAGATTTGAAAATAGTTTTCGATTTGAATTATTCTACATTTTTTCTGATCGTTTCGGTTTGTTCCAATAACATGATTAGTGTAACAGACAATTTAAAGTCTGGCAACCTTTGACCAGAAGTTCTGGTGGTTAGTGAGGAAGTGGAACTATAAAGAAGTATTTGAATTAAATGGGAAGAATTTTGAGTACAATCACAAAACCGACCCTCCTGGCCATGTATATTAACTTCAAAAAATTAATTTCTAATTTTCACTAACATTCCCTATAACTAAAATTTGTCTTAAAAACTAACAATAAGTGAACCAATCAGTTCTATCTCCTACCTTAAAACTCGTCTAAAGAATCTGAAAATATTCACGAGGCTTCCTTTTTATTTAATCTATTATCTATACACGCTTTTTTTATAAGAACAACTTCATAAGAACAACGAGGCTCAAATTTACCAAAATTTAAGAACAATTTCAGAACAAGTTCAGGCTGAGGCTTGATAGCTAGGAAGTTTTGTGGCAGAAAATTGACTAATTAAATCTTGGCGATACAGCATAACACATAAGAAGATTCACTGAAAAGACTGCTCCAAAAGCAATGAAGGTAGTTCGCCTCTACATTCAGCCGTATGCGACATCATTGTGGCGCAAGGCGATTCATTTTCCAACACCTTGTTTTATTTTGTTTTTCTTCATTAAAAACCGCTCGCAGAAATAAGAACAACTTGAGGCTGAAATCGCCAAAAAATTAAGAACAATAAGCCTCGGCAAAATTTTCTGGTTCTTATAAAAAAAGCGTGTATATTGGGTATTTTAAATTTCACAGTACTGCCGTCCATATTGGTCATAAAGACTAGTAAAAAAAGTCGCCATAAAATGGCCTCAGCGGCTTAGGGTAGCAGAAGGCCTTTAAACTGCGGTGTGAAAATTTAAAATTATGAATTAAGGAGATAAAACCAACTTGCAATGTCTCTTAAGATGTTAACATCGACGGGGTTGATTTACCTTCTCAGATAACATGACAGACTTGTTTTAAAACAGTGTTGTTTCTGATTTAAGTTGGTGGCTTCAAAGGAAATACTCAAAAGATTTCAGTTGCTTCTATGCCTTGTAAGACAACTCTACGACTATCATTTTGTTATCAGTTTCAGAGTTTGGAGAAAAACAACCATTTTCGTGCTACATCAACTAGTTCAGTTTTTATGGTCCACACGTGGCAAAACTGACAATTTTATATATTTACTATGCTTTATCTGTTGGGAAATGGCTTGTATCCAAAGTTTGGCTTATTAATTCTTATAAGAAAATTAACACTTGAACTCTCAAAAGAGTACACATGTTCTCTTGACAAATATGGCAGCTGATTGTGGCGTTAAATGTAAAAACATTGTCGTGTGTATAAAGAACTTTCACTCGACATTTGTCTCGCATCTTTTGGCCAGGCAGTAGAGAAGATATACGACTTCAAAGAAACCTGTTTTAACGCCGCATTTGTGGGATATTCAGCCATACACAAGACTGCAAGATTTGAAGATACTGAACTTGTCCAAGGTACGTACAATACGATAGTTCAACAGATCACCTATGCTTTATCATAAAATATTATTCTTCATCAAATTGGTCCTATCTTGAATAATAAAAATGCTGTCTTTCGTTTATATCAGCTTTAATTTTTCCTTAGAAATAACTTTTAAAATATGCTTGATCAAAAGCAATAGCGTAAATTTTCGAACGGAAATCAGTTGTGGCCAATCGCAGAGCGCGAGCGACATTTTTTGCATGTAAGAAAATTCATTTGACCAATCAAAAGCCGCGAAAGAAGCATTGAAATGAATGGATGATCCTGTTTTTCAATCTCGAAACTTTAATCATTGAAAGAAAACTGTTTTGAGAAAAAAGTGCAAAAGTTATTCAAACAAAATGAATTGTGTTCATACGAGAAATAAAACAACAATATCATATAGAGCTGTAGATTCA
Organism: Palythoa grandiflora; assembly: GCA_026546935.2. Lineage (NCBI taxonomy): Eukaryota > Metazoa > Cnidaria > Anthozoa > Zoantharia > Sphenopidae > Palythoa > Palythoa grandiflora. Next base: position 2,984 of record JAOCPT020616859.1, read on the forward strand.
GGGTCTTGTTAATTTTTTCGGGTTTAGAATCCTGACTTAAATTCCAAATGAATCAATTTTTTTTAAAAGAAAAAAATAAAAGATTATGATAAATGTCTTTGTTGCTCTCAACATATGTATAAAAGAAACAGAAAGCTTCATGAAAAGTGCTTTCAGAACAAATCTTACTCACTTGTTTTGCACCGTCGCTCGCAATCGAAGACTCGTGCTCGCTTGTTTGGCGCGTTTTGGGCATCACAGGTCGGGAGTGAAAATCGATCGTGCGCACTTTCCACGGAACTATTCGCTATATTTACAAAACCTTGGTGTTTATTATTGTTAATTTATCACTTAATAATATTTCTTTGCCGTCATGCAGTTTTTGAATAAGGTATACTATTGTGCACATGTTTTTTTTTTGACAATAGATTAGACAATTGTTGATAGCGAAATTATCGTTTAGTGCACTAGCAATTTTATGTTTTGAAGCTAAATACACGCCTGTTTTCATGAAATCTACTTTATAAGAACAATAACGCTTAAATTTGGCAAAATATAATAATAATTTAAGAACAGGCTCTGACTGAGGCTTGATAACTATGAAGATTTTGCAGGCAGGAACTTGCCAGCTGAAACTTGTAATCTAATTTAGCTCATCTGACACCATATAAAACTTAAAGATTCACGGGTTCACGGGCTCACTTATTACTATAAAATCATTGTCCAAAATGATACAACATAACACCGATGGAGTTTTTCATAACCTACAATCTATTGCTAATTGCCTACGAGCCATACAAAACGCCCGACTGAGAAAAAAGAACAATTTAAGATCAATTTTATGGCTGCATGAAGTCGCCAAAAACGTGTAATGCATTTTACGCGCAATTTATACACACTTTCTTGTTTGCTGTGTGTTTTGAAAATTACGACAAAATTTTTGCTTAACCCCAAAAAGTAATGCTGAATTCACTTTCCCGGAAACCTCGTTACCTGCTATTCATTTCGCTGCTACCATTAACATTTTCTATCGTGATATTCTTTATAAAAACTTAACATCACGACATTGCGTAGTCGTAAAAGTTACAGTCTATGTTGTTGAAAAGGTTATATTGTTCTCCTTGTATTGTTTCTGACGACCAATTTGTGACAAATAGAAAGGATATCTTTTATACTTGGAATTCGTAATTAGGGTAATTGTTCCGGTTGAAAGTAGTAGGGCTAATATATTTAATAAGTTGCGAAGTTTCGTGCATTTGGGATGGCTGGTCACTTGATTTGGTATGATAAGGCTCGGAGTCGCTGGCCGCACTGCACGCACGAGATCACAAACTCGAGTGATGTTTGATCCAACAACAAAGAACTGAAAAGGTAAATGATATAGATATTCTGTGGTTTTATCCTCTATTTAAGTTAGAAAAGTCTTAAATTATGCATCTTTTTAACTATTACTATTCTTTAAAATGAGTGTTTGTAAACGAACAAACCAGTAAATGAAATGAAAGTCAGAAAGTCAGACCTTACAGATAAAACGATGGCATATGACCATTTCTTTTACTTTTGATTTAAGACAGCGAGTGTAAACACTTTTCAATTTTTAAAAAGAACAATTTTCAAACTCTGCTGTCAATGTTGTCTGCTGTATATTTTATACTTGCTGATTTTCTCGGAACAAAACTATTTGCTCACGTATATTATAGCGGTAATGTTAAACCGTTGGAGATCGTAATCCCCGACAACAAGGAGTTGAATATATGGCGTCTGGACCTAGCGTTTTTATTCTAGTATATCGGGACGTGCTTTGGCAAATGCTCAGTTTCGTTGCTTCTCGCCATTAGCAAAAAACGTGATACCTTAGAGAATTCGATTGCATCTGTCCGTCATTCAAAATATTGGCTTTCGTAAAGAAAACAAAACACTTGAGATGTCGGCTTGAATTGTCAACAGGCCATATGGCACCTGTCTGTGAACAAAGACACACGTGTCGCGTAAAAGTGATCGCGTTGGCTTAATATGTGGTAAAAGTAATAACCCAACCAGAAAATATGTTTATAGAAAAACCTGTCATTGTTTGGAGAAAGTTTTGACTAGGAGAAGAAATCATACCTCAAACAAACAAGTTCGTTGTTTAATATTCCAGCCACTCTTTAGCTGCTAAACACGGCGTCAAGAAATAAACTCTGTCAAAATAAGTCAAAGCAGTTTACGTTTTTCATTTATTAATGAACAGGTTGACAGAAACAAAAAGAGCATTTACAATTTGTATCAGTTCTTATTATTATGTATTATTCGTTTATAACAGACAAAAAAAACTCAGCTGCAGAGACACAATAGAAAATGAAGCAGGCTTCCACCATAACTTGACATGCTTGCACGGCGATTCTGTTTGACTATGAACAATTCGCACTTTTTGTGTTGAGTTGCAAAGCCACGCGCTCCCAATTATTACTTTGAAAAGTAAGCCCAGCGTGCTGCCACAGATGTAAGGCTTTGCTTTTGTGCTTTCATGTTCTTAATAGTCTATCTGCCGAAGCTCGTACAAAGACCAAAGAGCAGTAAAGAGATATTGAAGACAATCTTGTAGTACACAGAAACAGAAACTGAAAAACAACAATGCAGCGAAGCTCGTGGTTCGCAACTTTTTGGCGACCCCAGCCTCAATTTGTTTTCAGTAATTTGCTCTTATTTCTGTATAAAGCCGTTTTTATCGAAGAAAGAACAAAATATAGATAAGGCAATGAAAAACGAAACGCCTCATACATGCATTGTACGGCTGAATTTAGAGACGAACCACCATTGTTTGTCGAGCATTCTTTAGCGATATATATTAGGGCTCAAACTACAGTGAATCTCTGATGTGTTTTATGCTGTACTGCTAAGTTAAACTACGAGTTTCAATTAATTTTTATAAGAAAAGAAAACCCAAGTCATCGAACCTCAGCCTGGGTTTGTTCCTAAATTTTTCTTAAAATTTGGCAAATTTGAGTCTCGTTTCTAAAACTTTGTAAAAAAGCCGGCGTACGTCAGTAGCGAAAAGTAGTTTTGCAAATTTGTATAATTGTATAGAGATTTAACTTTCTTATTTGTTTGACTACTAGCCTTTTGCCTAAAAACAGTATTTGACAGTTAACAAAGTAAGACCATATGTCCTCACTAACTTACTGCCAGCCATTTTGAAAAAGCTGTTCGCAACAATTAAAACCACCACGTCATAGGTTGAGCAAACAAATTTTGTAGAACTTCGTGTATTCGAAAAAGAATTCGTTTGTTCTAGCTTGTTTTTCTTTTCTTAACTTTAGCGCTATTTCAACAGTTTGTTTTCGTTTTTCAGTTCTTTTCTACAACATTTATGCAACACTGAAATGTCGACGAGGAAAGAAGTTGAGTTTGCTGTCTGTTCAATTCCCGTGGCTAACAAATTTTGGGGAGGAGATAAAAGACGCGGGTAGGATTCGCAAAAACCAGGCTTTGTTTTCAATTCCAATATAATGAAAAAATATGAAAAAAGCAAGGTCTACTTCGCGCTTATAAATATGACAGCTTTGTTGAAAGGAGCTTTTTCAGTTTTTCAAGCCTAACTTGTATAGTTATCAGTCTGTATTGGTCCATAAAATGTAGTTTACTGTTTAGGAACTGCGACACACAGGTTTATTTACAAGTTGTTTGTCTCGAATACACACAGTTTCTCAATCTTTATTTATCTATAAAATGTAGTTTATTGTTTAGAAAGTGCGACACACAGGTTTATTCACGAATTGTTTGTCTCGAAAACGCACAGTTTTCCAAGCTTTATTTGTCCACTAAAATGTAGTTTACTGTTTAGAAACTGCGATACATAGTCTTATTCATAAGTAGTTTGTCTCAAAACCACACGGTTTTTCAAACTTTATTTGTCCATAAAATGTAATTTACTGTTTAGAAAGTTCGAAATACGAGTTTATTTACAAGTTTAGTTTGTATCGAAAACGTGTTATATTTCAGTGCAATATTCACAAGTTGTTTGTTTCGAAAACACATATATGGTTTTCAAGCTTTTTTTGTCCATAAAAAAATAAAATGTAGTTTACTGTTCAGAAAGTGCAAATTAGGGGTTTATTCACAAGTTGTTTGTCTTGAAAACACATAAAGAGTTTTCAAGCTTTATTTGTCCATAAAAATATAAAATGTAATTTACTGTTCAGAAAGTGCGAATTACGGGTTTATTCACAAGTTGTTTGTCTTGAAAACAGATAGTTTTTCAATATTTATTTGTCCATAAAATGTAGTTTACTGGTCAGTGCGACATACGCGGGTTTGATTACGAGCTGTTTCAGTGTTTATCTTGTGAAGACATGTATGGCTTTCGAGCTTTACTTGTCCATAAAATATATAGTTTACTGACTGCTGTTCAGAAAATGCGACAAACGGGTTTAACCACAGTTGTTTGTCTCCGCGTGAGGACATAGCTTTTCAATCTTTATTTGTCCATAAATGTAGTTTACTGTTTTGGAAAGTGCGAAATACGGGTTTATTCACTAGTCGGTTGTTTGTTTCGAAAACAGATAGTTATTCAATATTTATTTGTCTATAAAATGTAGTTTACTGTTCAGAAAGTGCGACATACAGGTTTATTCACAAGTTGTTATCCTCGAAAACACATTGTTTTTCAAGCTTTATTTGTCAATAAAATGTAGTTTACTGCTTAAAAAGAACGACATACAGATTTATTCACGAATTGCTTGTCTCAAAAACATACAGTTTTTCAATCTTTAATTGTCAATAAAATGTAGCATGCAGTTTAAGAGTTTAGAAATTGCAACATTCACAGATTGTTTGTCTCGAACATACATATATCTAGTTTTAATGTCCTCTTTTGTCCGTAAAATATAGTTTACTTTTTAGAAACTGCGAAATACGGTTTTTTCACGAGTTGTTTATCTCGAAAACATAGTTTTTTAATCTTTATTTGTCCATAAAATGTAGCTTACTGATAATAAATATACATTTCGGCGAGAATGTGATTTCAATGTTATATGATTTATTTCTAACTTTTTTTAGTATACTAGTTTTCTGTTCAGAAAGTGCATTTGATAAGCTGACTATGTTCAAAAACTAGTTTTCGCTGATTTTAGATTATTCGAAGAAAGAAAGAAAAACCAACTAATTGGAAAATATATAGTGTATATACAAGAAACGAAATTAATTCTATACGATTATCACTTCTGAGTGTGTGACTTGCACACGAAAAGCCTGTGACAGCTTTGTTTGAGACCGTATGTACAAAACTAAAGACTGCTGATAGTTAACTTGTAAAGTACAGGCATAAAGGCATCGATACAGAAATCTATAGGATGTTAAAGAAACTTAAAAAGTTAACAAATATTACGGAACAGGTAGGAAAGAAAGTACAGACGCAACGGACTATAAAAACGTCTGCAGAAAATGGGACAAACAGAACAAACTTGTCAACAAGATTAATATTATGTTTATATCAACTGATTTTAGTAAAATCTAAAACAAATACAAATAAACGAATTTCGTTGGAAAGAATTTTTCCTTATGACTTTTCAAAGTGCAAGAGTTGTTATCCTACTATCTACTACAAAGACAATTTTTCCTTTGGTTTTCATTTTCGGCTAGTTACGGAAGACAAAATCCTTGTATACAATACTTTACAAAGACTGTAATCCCCTTGTCCTACGCGCTGCCAACCAAAACTAATTAAATAGGCAGAAATAGGCGATGAATTTCGATACTACCCAGGAAGCTTTTTGCACGTTGTTAAAGTATTCTGTATTTGCTCTGCAACAATTATGGGCCCATTATGAACCGTCAGCTAAACTTGCTTTCAACTCGATTGAAATTATTTTGAAGCACTGTAAGTGTTTTGAATGCACGAACACAAAGACTGTTTTCAAAATTCTTACACAATTGAGTAGTAAAGTTTTTCCCAACTATTATTATTTATTACATTTTTTGAAAGCTGTAAATTAGGTTTCGGATAAAGACATAATTGTGGCGCTATTACTTTAAGTGTGGAGTTATAATGGCCGGAAGCTAAGTATTACAAATGTCGGTACAGTATAGAAAAACTGAATCCTATATTGGGCTAATATCGCATTGTTAATGTCGAAATATTAACAGAAATTATTCGGCTCATTGTAAGCCCTCACGTACCGCGTAAGTTGCAAAGAAGTGAAAGAAAAGATTTTGAAATGACGAGCAATTGCAAATGATGTCCTTTCACTGTCATAATGACTTAACCTCCACTGAGAAAATTATAATGGTTTTGAAGCTATCATCATCTAAAAAGGCGGGATCAGGCATTGCCTTAACCGAGCAGACGTGACAATTTTACTAAAAGAACAAAAGCAGCTCGCTTATTGAAATTTCTTTATTATACAAGACAAGACATTCTTCCCAATTCTTTAGTTGAGTGAGATTAGGCTAAACACCATATTTAATACCAAGAACAATGAACATAAAATGCAAACAACAAAATTAACTCCGATAACTTGATTCATTAACCTCGCCTATTCTTGTACGCCAGACTTTATTTTAAAGAAGGGTTTGACAGTTTCGACTAATCAGTGAAGAAAAATAAAAAGTAGCCACTTTTAGTAAAACTCAAACTTGTATGCAAGAAGTTGATCTTGTTTGCGATGCAGCTTAGTGTTTTCTTGCTAGTATAGTTGCTCATTTTCAACTCATTGGCAAGCCTTTTCACACAGTAATACGTCGTTATACACAATTCATTTCTGAGATCGTTTAATTACATAAGAAAGAAAGTACTTCTCAAGACGAATGCTCAGAAAAATATCCTTACTTCCCAACGGGAATTGAACCTGCAACTTTCTGATTTCCGGTCAGATGCTCTACCCACTGAGCTACAGAAACTCATATACATGCTTTTTTTTCAAATAAAAACCAGTTCTTAATTTTTTGGCGATTTCGAATTTGTTCTTAATTTGCTCTTATTTCTGTGAGCGGTTTTTATTTTATTCATTTATTTATTTATTTACATGATTTGCCAACGGAGGCAGGGATTAACCCACAGAGCGCAGCTCCAATAACGGGTTCC
>JAOCPT020616898.1:0-10022 GCA_026546935.2 Palythoa grandiflora
CATCTCATCTCAGGCTCATCTCATCTCGGTCTCATCTCAGTCTCATCTCATCTCGGTCTCAACTAAGTCTCATCTCACTCAGTCTCAACTCAGTCTCATCTCATCTCATCTCAGTCTCAACTCAGTCTCATCTCATCTCATCTCAACTCAGTCTCATCTCATCTCAGTCTCATCTCGGTCTAAACTAAGTCTCATCTCATCTCAGGCTCATCTCATCTCGGTCTCATCTCAGTCTCATCTCATCTCGGTCTCAACTAAGTCTCATCTCATCTCATCTCAGTCTCATCTCCATCTCATCTCATCTCAGTCTCAACTCAGTCTCATCTCATCTCAGTCTCAACTCAGTCTCATCTCCATCTCATCTCATCTCAGTCTCAACTCAGTCTCATCTCATCTCAGTCTCAACTAAGTCTCATCTCATCTCAGTCTCATCTCAACTCAGTCTCATCTCATCTCAGTCTCAACTCAGTCTCATCTCATCTCAGTCTCAACAAAGTCTCATCTCATCTCAGTCTCATCTCGGTCTAATCTAAGTCTCATCTCAGTCTCATCTCATCTCGGTCTCAACTCAGTCTCATCTCATCTCAGTCTCAACTCATCTCATCTCAGTCTCTTCTCATCTAGGTCTCAACTCATCTCAGTCTTATCTCATTGCAGTCTCAACCCAGTGTCATCTCATCTCAGTCTCCTCTCATCTCGGTTTCAACTCAGTCTCATCTCACCTCTGTCCCATTTCAGTCTCAACTCATCTCAGTCTCATCTCATCCCAGTCTCAACTCAGTTTCAACTCATCTCATCTCAGTCTCATCTCATCTCGGGCTCAACTCAGTCTCATCTCATCTCAGTCTTAACTTAGTCTCAACACAATCTCATCTCAGTCTCATCTCATCCCAGTCTCAATTCAGTCTTATCTCATCTCAGTCTCGTCTCATCTCAACTCAGTCTCATCTGAACCTAGTCTCATCTCAGTCTCATCTCAACTCAACTCAGTCTCATCTCAACTCAACTCAGTCTCATCTCAGTCTCATCTCAGTCTCATCTCAACTCAACTCAGTCTCATCTCAACTCAATTCAGTCTCATCTCAACTCAACTCAGTCTCATCTCATCTCAGTCTCATCTCATTTCAGTCTCAACTCATCTCAGTTCTCATCTCGGTCTCAACTTAGTTTCATCTCATCTCAATTCAGTGTCATCTAAGTCTCAACTCTGGGTAAATTCATCTCAGTTTCATCTCATCTCGGTCTCAACTGAGTCTCATCTCATGTCAGTATTGTTTTAGTCTTATCTCACTTCATTTCATCTCGTCGAGCTTTGGCTGCCTGTGAATTCATTTGATGCCGCGGATTAGATTTCCATGTATACGCCAAAATAATTTCCAAACAGTGTTAAAAGGATTTTATTTCATTCCATAGTTTAGTTTCACAATGTGTGAAATTTCAGTCACCGTGTATAACATTAAAGAAAATACTTTAGCTACGATCACTTTGATATACAATCCGTTCTTTGATTTAAAACTCGACGATACGTGCATTATTTTCATTATGAATTTCGCGGGGCTTGCTCGAAATGAACGTGCGTAATGAGAAACTAACTTTAACAGTGCGCACAGCGCGTTGTTGATTTTTCCTGTTTTCTCACCAAAAGCTAAGTTTACCGTTTCAAAACGACCAATCGACAACACACACAAACACGGACTTTTCCTATTTCGGATATTTCATCTCCATACGTGCAAAACAGCGAGCAGAAAAAAAAACAGATTTGGAATGGTAACACCGTATTCTCCGTTAAATGTCCCAGACACACATTTTAGTCAAAGATTTTACAGTAGTTTTAAAATTTGGCTGTATAAGCCGCAACAAATTGCGGCGAATATCTGATTCAGAAAACACGGAAACTATGAACGATGGTCGTGATGCCAGTGGCAGCATTCTGTCAGCAGACATATGTCACATTATATTCCAAAAATACTTTTTTCTGCAGGGACGAGTGACCGTTACTTCCGGTATCAAGCTAGTTTTTGGCACTCCGTCACGCCATGATTAGGAAATATATATTGTGTAAACAGCGTCTTCCGGTGTCACGTCAGTTCTCCGTACTCTGTCACGCCATGATTGGGGGGACCAAGCCTGTATACACCAACCGAACGATCTTTGGAAGCTGTCACTAAATCTGAGCACATGTCAAGGTCAAACGTTAATCAAAATCAGCTGCAGGGCAGCAACTAACAAATAAATTGGATTAATATACATCCATAGTAAATAATAGCAAAAATAATAGTTAAATAATTTAGCGCCAAAGCCCTAAAGCAATGTGGGGTGGGGCAAGAGTGAGCAACTTATACATTACCAGATATGGAGACAAGCGTGGCCTAGTGGTCAGGGCGACGGACATGGATGGGGTTGACCCGGGTTCAAGTCTTGCTCTGACCACTAGTTGGATTTGTCTTCGGGTAAATCTCAGAGTCAAATCCACCAAGCTTTGTAAGTAACCAACTGGTCTGCCTCCTGCCAGTTGGGATTCTTAATTGTGTCGTAGTTTGTGTATGCTGGAAGATATTAGCTCTTAAGAGCTACTCTGAAATTCGAGGTTAAACAACAATTTTTTGTTACCCTCATTAACTCATGCATTCCCTACCCATAAACCCAGTCACTGTATCTCCTTATATGAAAAAAAGTAAAAAAAAATGATGACTGAGGTTGTACTGAAGAGCAGGTTAAACGGAGATCCAATATGAAATTTAGTTAGAAAACATGCCGGTAGAAATAAAGTTCCTGTCAAGGTGATGTAGGAGTTTTAAAGAGCAAAATTGTTTTAACTTAGGGATTCGATTTTAGCCTATAGCAGAGCAAAGCAGATCTGTCGAAACCCCTAGAAAACTGAAGAGGCCGTCTTGAACTACTAGATTTTGTTTTTATTGCAGTTTTATCAAGGTTCTATTTTAAAAGTTTTTATCAAATAAATTTGGCCGCCCAGACGCCTCATCTCTGCAGCTCTGTAAAGTGTTTGAAAGGTTTAAAGTCATTCTAACCCAGCAGATTTAACGACCCGTATGAAAAACCTGGAGTTCCATAGACTGTATCTGAGTTCAGCACATGTGAGACGTGATTAGTTTTCTAACGAGCTGTATACCTCACATGAGGTAAAACAGAAAGAACTAAAGATAATTTTTGAAAGTATAGAACACATTCATTGGATGCACTCCTTGGGTATTTATAAACTGGCAAAAGTTCGATGTTACTATTTTGTGTATTCTAAGTCAAAGATACATTCATCATATGGAGATATATCAACATCTTCAACATCAGATTCGTGTGAAAATAAATCTTCAATGTATTCATGATGGTCAGGAAACCGCCGATACCTGAAAACCATGGGAAGCTTTTAGTAGTTAATTTGGGGGAGTGTATTCTGGAGAGATGGCCATTAAAACTATGAAACTACAAAATATAAAAAATATAATGCCAGAAATAATGTTAACAAAAACAAAAACAACAACATCAACAGTAACGGAACACTAAATCTGAAACATAATCATAAACATAAAAACTATTTAAAATAAGGTGACTGAGTGTCATAACCATGTGATTCTTTCAACTATAGTTCTGTTCCGCAAAAAAAAGGTGGAATTGTTAAGTAACCACCCACACAAAGAAATCTGAGATTGTCATGTAACCTGCTACACAAAAAGGTGGAGTTATCAAATAATGAACCTTCTACACAAAAAAGGTGGAGTTGTCAATGAACCTTCTACACAAAAAAGGTGGAGTTGTCAATGAACCTTCTACACAAAAAAGGTGGAGTTGTCAATGAAACTTCTACACAAAAAAGGTGGAGTTGTCAAATAATGAACCTTCTACATAAAAAAGGTGGAGTTGTCAATGAGCCTTCTACACAAAAAGGTGGAGTTGTCAATGAACCTACTACACAAAAAAGGTGGAGTTGTCAATGAACCTTTCACACAAAAAAGGTGGCATTGTCAAGTAACCTTTCACACAAAAATGGTTGCATTGTCAAGTAACCTTTCACACACTTTTTCAAGATAACCTAATTAGTATCTAATATGAAGAGTGTCAAAGTCAAGAGGGTTTAAAACAAAACCGCAGACTTACTTTCTCACCACACCCTTATCACAAGCTGTAAACAGAGTGCTTCCATTTGAATTATATCTGAAAAAAAACCCCACAATAACAGCAATTCAGGTTGAGTTACTGAGCAGCAATAGACAATAAAACAACTGAAGGCACAAGGTTGTCAAGTAAGCAACGACAAACATTAGACATAGTGTGCAGCTAAAAACGGACAGAAACAGTTCAATCTTTTCATTAACTTTTAAATAATACATAATAGGCGGAGTGGTTGGTGCAGTGATAAGATTTCTGTCTTCTAACTACAAGGTCCCGGGTTCAAATACCGGCTCAGCCAAGTGTTGAACATTTATGTAACCTTCTTTTCCACCAAAGTTGACTCAGCTTTCCATCCTACCGAGATTGAAAAAATGAGTACCAGCTTCTGTTGGGGGCTAACCTATGATAAATTAGTTTCTTACCCAGGGGGAGTCAATGACTCTCATCCACTTAACACCACAGAAACTGGAGATAAACACCGGCTCCCATGGGCCACTTAGGCTTGTAGATGGATTTAGCTTGGCTCTTTGCAGGAGTTGGTGACATGCCTAGATACTGCATAACAACACACTTAACCTGCAACCTCACCTCTGCATTCACAGGTGGAAAGAAGTGACGAGTGTTAACAGAATCATTGAAGTTTTCGAAGTAGAGCCACATAAATCCAGAAAAAAAAATAGAAGATCAACCTCAATTATCATGTGATCTGCTTTGCATAACAGAATTTTTTCAAGATTTTGGTAGCCTCTTGTTGCAAAATAATATACTTCTAAAATGTTGATGATTCTGCAAACACTCATTGGTTCTTTCCACACATGAATGCACCGACAATCTCACCAGTTGCATGTGGCTATGTCGTATCTAGGCATTTCACCAACTCCTGCAAAGGTTGTGTTACTGTAATAGTAATTTCACTTTCTTTAGTGATTCAAAATATATTAATAAATTATATGATATCTAAGTTACCATTGTCGAGAAAAATAGGAGAAAAGCATTTTAAAACAAAAAAAGGAGAGAAAGTACCTAATTTTCCAAAGTGGGTCCTTGCCATGCTCCTTCATAGTTTCTTGGACACCAACCTCTGGTACAAAAGACGTCAATGACTCACCACCAAACATGAGCAAACCTGAAAATATCGTTGAATATTAACCCTTTAAGCCCTAAACATGACAAATGATGTGTTGGTAAATTCTCCCAACTGAGCTCCATACTTTCTATATAAGCAGTTCGGGAGAATTTGGCTTTTCAACTTCCACACTTTATTCCACTTGATCAATTTCTTATTTCTCATTACCAGTTATATTGTTTTGTTAGGAGTTATGTAAGGAGAAGTTAGATGTTGATAAATTGCTCTGGGCTGAAAGGGTTCAAAAATCTGAATAGTTTTTTTATACATATTTCCTTGGTGAAGACAACGTTCCTTGAATTTCAGCTCATGAATATATAACAAACCCAGGGTTAAAGTTTAGCAGTTACTGAACTAACTAACCTAGCCCAGTATATCGCACAAGCATAGCCTTTCCTTTAACACTCTGACAAACTCAATTTTCTCCTCACAAAATCCTACCTTTGTTATAATCACATTGATGTATTTCCTGAGGGGGTCTCTGTATCTGATGTTTTCCGATGCCTTTCGCACAGCCTATGAAAACGGTTTAAACCAGTCCAGTTAATCAATCCAAAGGGTTTATTTAAAAAAAGCATAATCTCAACATTATATTTTACATTATATTATAATGACAATTAATTGGGCATAGCATACTTTTCAATAACCTATCACTGGCTCCCCATAATAAAAAATGATAATAATAGTATATCATGTAATAAGAATAGTAATGAATAATAAATCAAATCTTGTAATTATATCACGGTTCATACAAAAAGTTAATTGCAAACATCTTTTAAGGACTTTTCATGGGATGAGTTAAACGACAATTCAAAGGCCAGTCTGGACGCCTACCAGAAATACAATCTTATGTGTAATCTTATATCAGGGCCTCTGATATTGTGCGATGGTGCCATCCCGCATAATTGGTCAATAATCGCATCTGATCGCATAATTTGCAAATTTGCACACAATTGCGCATAATTCTTACAAATAACATAATACGAGTAATCAAAAATGGTACAATCTTGTGACAGTTGTCTTTGTTGTGCTTTATAATGCAATATTTTAGTAATTCACAGCCCAAAACATCGCAAAAAACGGACGAGAAAGACAGAGAAACGATCACCATTTGATACGTTGTTTCTGTCCATTTTTGTACTACTTCACATGTCAGGGATCTGGTACTGAATTAATTCTAAAGTGTATTGTCATTGGTGCATAACGAAAACAATGGATAGAGTGTTGACCACTCAAAATCATCAATGGATTCCGTTTTATTGTTTGCAGTAAAATCGTAGTTTTTTTGCACGAATATTGATCTCAACTTCTGATACAATATATTTCTTGTCGCTTTTGCCTGAATTATTTTCAAATGGATAAGTTTTTAGTCCAATCAGCTGAAATTTCTTCAAAGACAAAAAAATATCATCTTCCAACTAAAATATTTGCTTCAGAAGGTGCTGAAGGCTACAAAAAGGGTACATTTTGTGTCCAAGAAAATTGTTTATTTTGCTTTGCATGCAATGCGGTTATCAACCATTTGAGGAAGTATGTAGTTTATTCTTAATTGTTGCAATAATAAGCCTAGAATTACCGCATATTGAGCCCTGAATTGCCACATAATTTTGGATTTTTTATCGCACTTTATCAGAGGCCCTGCTTAAAGGTGTGTGTTAATTTTCCTGCTAAAATGGCAGCAGCTCTTGCAACGTGCCAATTTTGAATTTTGTTGGGAGAAAGTTGTATTTTTCAGGATCAAATCTCTAAACATTGTGGAATTTCGAGTATGTAGATAATTTATGTAATTATTTCTAAGCAATAATTTAGAAATGATCAATAGGTTCCATAAATTCCCTGGGTTATACGAGTACCATGAATATGCCGTAATATTATAGTTAAAATTTAAATTTAAGTTACAAATCAAAGTTTTGGACTATAGTCCTTCAGATATAATGGAATTGCTACCTTGCAGGAGCCTGTGATAAACTTAGATTTTACTGAATTTGAACTGTTTATATCAAAAAATCAACAGAGCCATCACCATTTATAACATATGACATATTTTAGTTAAACAACACACAGTAACAATAACAATAGCTAAATTTTCAACTTTCCCACTGATTCAATTTAATGGTGTTGTAAGATCTACTGCACTACCGTATTTAACCATGGCGGTGTATAATACATGCCCATGTCTAATACGCACTCCATAATTCAAGCTCATTTTCAGAATTTCAATAAACAGCAGTAGACGTTTCAGCTTGTAAACAAACAAACTGGAAAACACTTGTCTAAAACTACTACAAAAAAAGATGTTTTTGTTTTCACTACCATCTTGCGCACTCCACACTATTCAGACTTAATTGCTGTCCCAATTAAAGTAGTAGTTTACTCAACTCTTCACATGAATAAAGTTACTTTCATAGTTACTTTTTTCCAATGTGAGTTTCCTGTCGTTGAACACTGATATCGTGGTTGATATACAAATTTCATTATTCTCAAAATGCAAGATTCCATATATAATATACACTCCGATTTTGAAGGTCATTTCAGAGGGGAAAAAAGTGTGCATATTAAACACACAGGTAAATATGATATATGCATACTGTTTATCCATATATTGTGAAGATCTGGCAACTAGAAATCTGCAGGAAAAGACTATTTTGCTAGTTTTGTTACTGTGTTGTCAGTTACGTGTACGCACTTACATGTTTAAATGATGACTCTGGGGCGGCTTTTGCTGATGCGAGTTGTATGTAGTCACTCAAGTTTACATGGCCTTCCATCTCTAAGCCTATCCAGCCATAAAGACATACAATATATTACAAGCAAAATAGCTAAACGCTAGTCAAGGCAGACTGAAATAAACATCAGAAACCACCCTTGCCAACAAACACACAATGTGTGTCTCCTTGGTTTGAAACCCCTATAATATCTGATGTTAAAAATGATAAATAACTTTTAACAATTTTTTTTATTCACATACTGTCAGTAAAAGTGAATAATAAAGCTGACTGTACCTGTTCCACCATCCTCTGAATCTTGTGAGCTATCATCATCTTTTCTCTGCTGCAATTATATAATAAACAATAAATATGATACACTAAGTATTCCACATTGATTGATAGGGATTACTTCTGCAATCACAGTCAAAATTCAACAATACTATTCTTAATCATTCATAATCTCAAATATAATAGGTAAGCTGACAATCTAAGACTTTCAACTGCTGGAATCTGTATAATGTAAAGTGTGTGACCATCATCATCATCATCATCATCATCATCATCATCATCATCATCATTATTATTATGTCGATTCCTTGTAGACTCAGGCTAAAAAAGGATGTTTATAGTCCTTGGGAGAGGGTTACAACATGTCACCATGGGTTCCAGGTCTCTATTTTCCTTCTTACAGGGGCAATACTTTTCTTAGTATCTTTGCTGTCCCCAACAATGCTGTTTTTTAGATAACTTCCATTCTCAGGTTCATGTCGATTTGCTTCATGCACTCCTTAAATAATAATTATTATTATTATGATGGTGATGGTGATGATGATGATTATGATAGTGGTAATGATGATGATGGTGATGATGATTATGATAGTGGTGATGATGATGATGGTCATGATGATGATTGTGATAGTGGTGATGATGATGATGGTGATGATAATTATGATAGTGGTGATGATGATGATGGTGATGATGATTATGATAGTGGTGATGATGATGGTGATGATGATTATGATAGTGGTGATGATGATGATGATGATTATGATAGTGGTGATGATGATGATGATGGTGATGATGATTATGATAGTGGTGATGATAATGATGGTGATGATGATCATGATAGTGGTGATGATAATGATGGTGATGATTATGATAGTAGTGGTGATGATGATGGTTATGATAATTATGATAGTGGTGATGATGATGATGGTGATGATGATGGTGATGATGATGATGATTTGTCATGGTTTTTGAGTGTGTTTTATTTTTTCTCTTAAAGTGCCTATAACAGAAAAAAAAATTTTGACTCAAATGATTTAGTACATAAATTTAAGTAATTCTGCAAAAAAATTTTTGAATTTTGTCAAATCGTTTTTTCTCTGCAGCGGCTTAAAGGAGCAAGTCGGCGAAATATTTGTAATTAGTTTAGTGCCAGCAGAATTTTATATTGTTTTTATACTCTGAATGATGAC
This sequence comes from Palythoa grandiflora, assembly GCA_026546935.2. Lineage (NCBI taxonomy): Eukaryota > Metazoa > Cnidaria > Anthozoa > Zoantharia > Sphenopidae > Palythoa > Palythoa grandiflora. The sequence goes on from JAOCPT020616898.1 coordinate 9,438, forward strand.
CAAAAATATTTAACTGAAATTAATTATTTCATACAATACAACTAGATGTAAGTGGGAAATGCCAAACAACTTTACTGGACAATATTAACAAGAACTATTGCTGCCACGAGCTGAAGGAATGCATCGAGTGACACTTCGATTCATGACGGATAGACAAACTGTGCAATATTATCTATTTCCTCAAACATAGCCATCCTGCTGTGTAACTCTCTATGATTTTTGGCTTCAATGCTGTATGTCTTCAGAAATGGAGTCCAAGACTCGCTGCAGAAAAAGTTAACTAAAAATATTTAAATACGGGAAAAAATATTGACAGAGGAGAGCAGAGAACAGGCAAATTTTTGGCATGTTTTTGCGTAGATCGTATTTCCTGATGCATCCAATGTTGAAAGTTTACCGTAGAAAGATTTTAAATTTTATTTTCTGTTTGTAAATACTCATAATACTATATCTGTGGCACGTATATTTCAGTCGTCAGCACCTTGTTTATAGTTATCTATTATTTTGAACTCGTGATTTCACCTGCGCTTTATGTAGCAGTTTATTTACTGTTAAAATTTCAATAGTTCATCTTTGTTTAATTTT
>JAOCPT020616935.1:0-10021 GCA_026546935.2 Palythoa grandiflora
TTTGCAAACAAAAGTGGAGTAGATGATCACGTTGCTAAAAAATCAGAGTTAACGAGATTTAAATGCAATTAAATAATATATTATTACACCTTTTACACTTCGTCTAAGTGCAAATTACATAATAAATGTCAATAATTAACTTGAATTTTTAAATATTAACTGAGATTTACCAACAACCGACAAAAGTCAAAAATTTTAACCGACAACCGACAAAGTCATGAAATTTTAACCAATAACTGACATTTGGACCCCCCCCCCCTCCTTATTCAGACCCTCTAGTTTGACGGTCCTAAATCTTCGATGGACGGTTTGCTAATTTCAAAATAAACGTCAGCCTGGTTACTAAGCACACACACGTAAGTTCAAATCCTGCATTAATCCGCTGATCAGTTTAACAACAACAATAACAAAAGCAATTACAACGATAGCAAAAGCGACAAGGACAATGACAACAAAAGCGACAGCGACAGCAACAGTGGCAACGGCAACAACAACAACCACAACCAAAAAGACACCAACATCGACAACAACTACAACCAAAACGACAACAACCACGACTAAAAAGACAACAACTACAACCACAACAAAAACGACAAAGACAACAACCACAACCAAAAAGAAACCAACATCGACAACAACCACAACCAAAACAATAACGACAACGACCACGGTAATAATCACAACCAAAAAGACACCAACATCAACCATAACCACAACCAAAACAACAACCACAACCAAAAAGACAACGACAACAACCACAACCAAAAAGACAACGACAACAACCACAACAAAAAAGACAACGACATTTACAACAATAATGTTAGACCTCTGGCTCTGATGGGGTGCACACATACAAATCTACAGCATGATACAAAGCTGAAAGTTATAGAAAGATACATTTTCGAGAACCCGTTTTTGGAGCCGTGACCGCGTTGGCGAATTTGTAAATAAAATAAAAAAAAATACGGGCCTGTTTCTAAGGAAGGTAACCGATCGTTCAGGTGCACGTTATAGTTACTCTTGCACAGTCGTTGTTTATACAAGTAGGAATAATATAAACATTATTCATTGTAAAGTTGTTTAACCAATAACACAACTCGTATAGAATTATAGGTTGCAGAAAAATGAGGTAAAAAGTGTGTCAATTCTTGAAACGTTATCTTCTTACAGGTATCTGCAACTTGGCGGAAACGTGTTCCGAAACTACCAAGTTAGAAATCCAAGTCTCGATCAAAATCAATATTCCGAGGAACAGAGAATATCAAATGTTCGAGAGGTAATTTAATAATTACTGCAGTTATATTGCTACATTATTGTGGGCAATGTGTTTTTTTAACAACGATGGTTGTTAAAAAACCCACGGTTATTATTATCAATATTACTGAAGACAAATCAGCGCAAGAAAAAAACGTGGAACTATTTCAATATTGATTACAAAGTTACATTCAAATTTTTGTGTCAGGTAGAAAAAGCGCTTTTTTAAAGTGCTACTTGTATCAAAATTTTAGATCACGATTTTTTTGCAGAAATGGAAAGTAGACGTACCAAATAAACAATTTTCCAAACCGTTTTGAGATACGAAACCAGGAAGTATGTTTTTTGGGCTTAAATGTGGTGTTTTTACGTCCGCCATTAATTGAGTTGGAATCACCGCGTCACGCTGTGTTGAGCATGAATGAGCAGATATGACGTCATGCCTCAACCCGCACCGTTGAAAGTCACAGTGAATTTCTTTTCGCTCCCTGCCATTGAAGAATATATTGGACTTTTCATACAAACCAGTGAAGAAAGTGGATAGTTTTTAATGAAATTGTAAAAACTTTCATTTAAGAAGTTCAGATCTGGATTAAAAATGCATTTTTGGTTAAATTATGGTCGAAACGATCTCGGGAAGTTGAATGGAGGTTCAAGATAATTATTGCATTTTCCCCTTTTATTTATGAAGATACTGTGTGTTTTGCAAAGCTGCATGAGGAGTTGTAGTTGCGGAGACAAAACATGCATGCGGACAAACAGTTTCTGCTCGAAGAACAGTGCGCCAATGCGACGGCCGAAAGGCGAAACAAAACTTTACAAGAACTTGGATTTCTGTGCTATGGTTAGCAATTTTATTCAACTTGTTACGTGCTTCAGACTATTACTGAGAAACTTGAAGTATAAAACTAAAATTGACGGATCATAGTGGAAGAATTTGTCAGTAATATTTATTGCATTTTGGAAACTGAAAGCATTGACCTTTGTACTACCACTTGGTTTGGTCAGTTGTGTCAAAAACTTCTTTTCAGCACGTGTATTTGGGTCAACATTTAATCAGACGTGCCAATGGTTTCTTTCAAGGATTTTGGTTTCAGTTCATACTAATATTTTCTTGTAGAAACAAGAAAAGAACCGAACAAAACTTTGGATGTTTTCCCGCATCGGGAAATGATTATGTAATCAACATGGCGTTTTGTGAAGAAACAAGCGCAAAGAAAAATTGCTTTTAACACAATTTCTTGTGATTGAAAAAATGAAACTTGAATGAGTTAAAGACTCTTTTTTATTTAAATTTTACTTTGGGAATGTAAATATGTTATTTGAAAACGTATTTCCTCAAATAAATTATTTACTTTTCGTTCCCGGCTTGTACGAAATCACAGAAAACTTGAAAGGTGTTGCAGATTTGATTTGCACGAAAATATTTTAATGCTGTTTTGGCATAATTTGAATCTATAAATATTAAGAGTAATAAATCAACATTCATACAGATACTATTGAGTTGTAGATTTATTTCTGGTTGAAAATCCTTCAAATCCTACTGTGTATACTTGCATGTATTAACTTTCAGCCGCTGAATGTAAACCCTCAAGCCGCCGTTTTGCTCTTAGATCTTGTCCACGTGAACATTACAATTATTGAAAAATAAGGATGTACTGCATTATGTCTTGTTTTTGCTTGTTTGCTGTTTTAAAAAATTTTTAGTAAAAGCATAGAATGACCTTCTAGTAAATATGTATTTGTAGGTGGACCAACCTAAACCTGAGGCATTTGTTGGCCGGGTTGTCTAGTTTCAAGTATCATAGGGAAATAATCCCCTGTATTACACATAAACAATAATATATTTTTGTTGGTTTAAGTGTTCTTCCTTTCAATTGACTTGAAACGGTTCAGAGGAGCGTCCCCCCTGTATGAAGCAACTTCAGGAGTTTCTTAGCAAGACAACTCTGTTTAGGTTTCCTCACCAACAGAATATTCAGAACCTGTAAAAGAAGGAAATTTGCGTAACTTACATGAACTGTTACATTGTACCTGCTAATGAAATATAAAAATCAGGCAAAAACACATCACTCTTATCAAGGGGGTTTAAAAACTGCCTGATACTAAAAATGCCTTTAAAACCGTTACTTGTTTGCTTGCTTAGAAATGTGTATAGCCTGTTTAGGAATGTGAGTTTTTTTAACAAAATTTTAAGTTAATTTTTAAAAAGATTGCTGTTTAGTTTTCTCGAAAAATTACATGAAGTTGTGTAATCTCAGAAAAAGTCCATACCCCCACTATGGTGGGAATTAGAAATTCCAGAAGGGCAGGGGCTCAATCTGTCTTGTTTACCAGGGTGTAAACACAACATTTTCCATATTACAAAATTATCTAGGAAATTCCAGAGGGCTTGGGATGGGGGATGCTTTTCAAAAATTCCCTCTGTGGTAAGGGTATGGATTTTTTTTTACTTATTTGCTGATTGTAATGGTATATGCTCTGAGATACCATCCTAAAAGATATGTGTATAGTTTTGACACCCCCTAAAATACATGTGACATCTTTCAACTCCCCAAAAATAATGACAGTGAAAATTTAAACCTCCTAAAAATAAGGCGGACCTCCGTCATCTGTTACAGTAGGCCAAGTGCCTGGCTGGGCTATTATTTGCTAGATAGCCAATGCAACCTCATAACATGATGCATAGGGGTATGCATGCGCCATCCTGCAAACACTCCCATGATTTCTCTTACGAATTTGTGCTGTCACTCTTGAAACTACGAGAGTCACAGACTTGAAATTATTGCCAAAGATACTAAAGAGAAAGCCCTGCTTCTGTAAGATGCATTGTCTCAAGGGATAAAAACAAAATAATTTAACCAAGAGATAGGGAGAATACTGTATCTGAGTCTGATAAAAACAATCAGATAAAATAAAACTAAATATATGAATAAGTAAATAAATAAAACATGAGAGATTATTTTGTGAAGATAACCACCATTCGAAGCCTGCATTTATCAAAACATCGAGATTTTATTTAGAAAAAAAAATTACATCTAAACAAATTACATCTACAAATTACATCCTCCGGATGACATAAAAAGGAAATATTTAATATTTTCTGTTCCAATTGCTCCAATTTTAGTAAACAACTTTGAGTTTCATTATTTCCAGTTCTTGAAATAACACCAATACTGTGGAAGTTCTATGTACCTGCACAGCTCTGATCTGTCGAGCTTCCTCCAGGAGGTCTTCAGTAAGTTGCTTCTGCTTTCGGTGATAAGTACTCCACCATGACTTTATTTGTGTTTTAGTGAGGGCAGGCACTCCAGCTTGCTTCATAGCCTCAATTACTCTATCTGGGTCTGCTCTAATTTGGGAACTTTTCTGCCTGTTATAGAAGGAAATCATTATTTCCTTCTGTTCATTGCTAAAGGTGACCCTCTTTGCTCCTCCTTTCTTGATGGCATATCCTGTATTTGGCCGTTTTACAATTGTTCCACTATCTGCACGAAGCTGTGCAGTTGCAGGTTCCTCTGTGGCAGATTGCATGAACATGATAGTATATGCTTCTGGGTTAGCAAACTTGGTCTTTAGATAACGTTGAAGAGCCCTAATATTGTCAACTAGTCCTTTTAATTGTTGTTGGTCTGAGTTTTGTGCAAACCCTTGCACAATTCAATCAAATTGGCAAAATTTGAGTACCCTACATCTTCACAAATGTTGCACAGTCCTGCAAGCATGGAATTGCTGCAAACGTTCTGTGGAATGTGGCTATAGATATATGTCCGTTTGACACCATCAGGAAATTCCAAAAAATATTGCTGGATAACATTCTTTATTAAGTCTTGCCAATATCGAACTGCACATTCTTCTCCATCAACAACAACACTGCGGCAGGATGAGGGCCTCGATATTTCGCAACAAAAAATCTGTAAAACTGTCTAAAACGTCTTGTGAGACAACCTCTCGAGAAAACGTAAGGCCTTGAGGGGGTACCCCACCACGTCCAAACAAGATACAGTTGGCTCGAGCAGTTGTTACAGTTGCTTTTGCACACTTAAAAATGTCAGTTAGTACGGACTGTGGGTAGTCCATGGCCACAATGGATAGTAAACGCCTTTTTTCAGCTCCATAGGCAGTAATGCGACCTATTGATTCTACAGCATCTATTCTTGTTTTTGCTCTCTCTGTAGAGGACCCATCAAAACTAACTGCACTGCTTTTTTTGCTGTTACCAATTTTAATTGCAGTAGTCAGCTTTGCTGCTTGTTTTCTAACTTATTTATTGCTTTCTTTATTTTTGCAAGCTTCATAATCTTTGGCAAGGTTTTTCAGAAATACAAGGTCTTGCTCAGGAACATTAATTTCTGCTGGTACTCCAAAGATAGTTTTCAACTTGCGGGAGCTAGTAAGGTCATTTAAAAGGGGGGTCACATTTTCACTATGAGAGTATTTTTGCAGCAAACCATAGATCTGGCCTATTATCTCAGATCGCAGAATTCTCTTCATTGTTTCTCCATAGCTGGAGTACAGTTGGTTGGAACCAATATCGACCTCTGTTTGGCATCCAATCTCACAACGTGAAACCTTTGTTTGAGTTCCAGTTTCTAGTACTCTGTGTGTAGGCTCAATATCCATGGTTTCAACCTCCACAGATCCACTTGTTTTCCCCTCAAAGCTGCTATCAAGGGTTTTCTAAAAACAAAATTTGGAGATACTTAGACCAGAAAATATCAATACCTCTCGTAACAGAAATAAAAAGTATTATGGACCAAAGTTATTACTTACATACTGTAAGTTACATTCAACTAAGTCAAAATTGTGGTAAATAAAAAAATAATACTGCGAACTCGTTTGGAATTCTGCTTGTAATTGTTTATGTTGGAAGCCTAGGTCAGTTGTAACTTTTACTGGAGCGAGAAACTAAAATGTGCTTTTTACTATTGCAAGTGTACAGAGATTTCAGAAATTAGGACTGTCCGCAAACAAGCCTTCGTTTCTTTTGTTGGTTAGTAACTCCTGAGAGTAAAAATAAAGCTTTTAGAATAAATTATTAAGCATTCCTATAATATATGCTTGTTAAGTCAGAGAAAAACCAAAACATTATCCAAAACATGAAAACTCAAAAACACAAATCAGACGCGTGGCGAAAACTTTGATATTGGTGTAAAACATTGAAATGTGAAAAATTGACCAACAGTACCTGAAGCTTGTTACATTTTTCTTGCAAGGATATCCTGTCCCGACTAGCAGTGCACAATTTCCTTTTTCGGGATGGATGCTTGCCGTCTTTTAATCCACAAAAACGTAGTTCCCACTCGGTTGCAACTCTAAGATCGGCAACATCCACATGGCCCCAAAACTGGTGGCTCGGGCAGCAACAGCTTGCTTTCTTTTTTTGATCAATATATTGTATAAGGCGGCTATACATCAATTTTTCAAGGATGCGGTTAAGGTTTGACAGAAGTGAAATGGGTCTATAATTGTTAGGATCTGTTTCATCTTCTGAAGATAGGTTTAACCCTAGATATTTTGAGTTTGGAAGGATATTTACCTTGTGTTACAGATATGTTAAATATTTCAGCTAAAGGTTTTTTAAGTAAGTGTTTAGCACATTTTAATATAGCAACAGGGAATGAATAAAGACCATATGATTTGTTGTTTGGTGTTTTGACAATTTCTCCCTCAACTTCATCCTCAGTGATTGGATTAAAGAAGAATGAGTTAAGTTGGTTGACGTCTTTAAAGTAATCAGCGAAATGAATGTTTGTGTCAGGAACTTTAGAAGCCAACTTTTTACCGATTGAGACAAAATATTTGTTCATTATATTGGCAGCCTTATTGGTATCTCTTGTTGCTTTATTAGTTATTGGATCCTTCAGGACTGTGATTTGTTTATTAGACTTCTTGCTATTATTTGACTTCTTGAATTAATGTGTTAATTCCTGCCCAAGTTTTTTTGATATTTTTGACATTTTCATTAATAAAATTGAAAAAATATAGCTTTTTGCTTAATCTAATCAGATTTGTAAGTTTATTTCTATATAGTTTATATGCATTTTTGTCTCCAGAAGTTCATAGTTTGCTCTTAATTTTAATCGATGTTTTAATGCCTTTGGTAATCCAGGGTTTAGAAAAATATCTTTTTGTGTGTGCTGAAAGTGTTTTAAGTGGAGCATGTTTGTCTAGAAGCTTGTTTACCTTCTTGTAGAAACCATTAAATATTTGATCGGCATCACCATCGATGGAGAAGTTCAAATTGGCTAATTCTTTTAAGAAACATTTCTCAGAAAAATTCGAGAAAGATCTGATCTTTTATAACATTTGGAAGACACAGCTGGTGAACTTGTAATAAAACAAAAGTGTGTATAATGGTCACTTATATCAGAAATAATATTACCACTGCTAATGTGTTCCTCGGGGCAATTTGTAAAGATATTGTCAATTAAAGTAGCCGACTTTGCATGTACACGAGTTGGTTTGTCTATGGTAGGTAAGAAATGACAGCTTTGCAGAGAGAGAAGAAAGTTGTGACTGTAATTGCATGTCTCAGATTTGAGGAGGTCAAGATTAAAGTCTCCAAGGATGTACACAGGCTTTCGATTGGAATATTTCTCTCTAAATACGATAAAAAAGTACTTGGAGAATTATGTTGTCTATAAATAATGGCACAAATAATATTTTTCTTTGATTCGAAGTGAATCTCAACCCACATAGCTTGGAACGCATTGTTAGATATCCTTTCGATAACTGAATAATTTAGTTTACTGCTTATGTACATTCCGACGCCTCCAAACCATAGAGGCGTTGGAACATGTTCGAATTGTATCCAGGAATAATCAAATTAGTCATTGGGTGCATAGATGAGGAATTTATTTTAGTTTCACTTATTCACTTAGTTTCTTAAGTTGATTGTTATCTTTCGACATATATATAAAAAAGTTATTCAAGTTATTTAAGATAGAAGTATTTTGAGTTTTAAGGAGTTTTAAGGAGTTTTAAGTGGAGAGTAACAAGTCATGACCGCTCGTCACGCTTGCTCGCATCGACCAGTGTAACTAACAACTATATGTTGTAAAATCAATTGTGGTTCTTGCGTGGAAGCACACGCCGTGCTTAAAGCCGAACACAAAGTTAGAGCTCTGAAAGATTTTCACAGCGAAGACTATCAAGATTTCCTTCAGAGACCGATGTTATGTTCTAAAAAGATTCTGCTCACAGTCTTTCACAGATGGACAACCAACGCTTAAAGTGTATTGTCAAATAACGTCATATAGTGTAATGAAACGGGTCTAAGCGGGGTACAGCATGCACACATTTAAAATTGTTGAAATTAACACTAACATTACAAATATCAAATCTAAATGGAAACTTAATTTTGTCTCGCGAAGTTTTACAGTGGCCCCTCTTGGCCATCGTAACATTGTGTCATTTTGTTTTTCAAGTGGTATATTTAGTGAAAAATGATTACCTATAAAAATTATGAAAAAAAAAAAACATTCAGTACAAAACGGTTAAATGAGTTCATTTTAACCAAGTCGTATTATTTTTACCCGAGAACCCTTACAAATTGGTTTCTAACAAATATGCTAAAAAATAAATATATGCAATTGCAGGATCAGCAATATGAACAAAACAAGTTGTTTTTGTTTTCTTCTGGTTTTGTAAGTAATATTGTTTTCTATTTATTCTATTTAATCTACATGGGGCATATTCAATTCATTAAGTAAATCTTACATTGCATAATTTGGTCACCTCAGCTGAGCTTATAAATATGGATAATTTCTCTGGGAAATTCTTCATACTATTAGAGTTTTTTGAGGTGTTGATATGTGTGAAGAGAGCAAAGGGGGATACAAATCTTGGTTCGAATCTTGTACTTGGTCAACACAAAAAAACATACTTATATCTTAGCTAAGTGTGTTGAACCGTAAATATTAGTTTTTTGTGTCATTTATCTGACTATTTGTTAATTGGCTCCCAATAAACAAGCTGTTATTGTGGCTTTGTTTTGGCTGAGGGCCAAATGTTGTCCTCGATAAACATTGTTTTGCCATTCTTTTTCAGCGGCATATATAGTTTATGTCTGTTCAGATATCAATTGGCCAGTTGCGAAACAAGTGCAAGGAACTGTAAGTCGCGCATAACAGAAAGGATTTAAAATAGAAATAAAACAAAAGTATGTAAGGCTTTTTGAAGAGCCCTCTACGATAGGAAAATTGTGAAAAGGAAAGATGACAACAAATTGATAACTTTGAAAATGTGAATTAAATATTCTTCTCTTCTTGTTTAGGTCTGTCTAGGAAAATATATGCCTCGCTCTTTCGCACAGACCTACTTACACTCAGTATGTACCATGACAAACTTTACATTCGTACTGACATGTCATTTTAGAAAAATTAAATTAGTTCAAGAATTAGGTATATTATTTAATTATTATATTTATATATAATATTTTTATATTTATCATGATTGATAGAATTTAACGAAACACCAATATTTTATGTTAATTTTATGAATCAAAAAGTAGTTGAAAAGAAAAGGTTTGTTTACGATGGCCCAGAAGGCTCAGTTTTTTTCAGTTCAGTTATGGGTTTTCACAGTTCAATTATGGTTTTCCACAGTTCAATTATGACTTTCGCACAGTTCAATTATGACTTTCGCACAGTTCAATTATGGGTTTTCACAGTTCAATTATGGTTTTTCACAGTTCAATTATGACTTTCGCACAGTTCAATTATGGGTTTTCACAGTTCAATTATGGTTTTTCACAGTTCAATTA
>JAOCPT020616979.1:0-10021 GCA_026546935.2 Palythoa grandiflora
GTAGAATAAATCAAGCCAGTTCATATTGTGATATCTGTTGTTAGTTCACTAAGGCCTACCAACTGACAAAGTTTGAAAGATTTCGATTTTTCAAAGTTGACATTCATATTTGATATTTACAGGCAGCCGCTCTTAATTACTAATTCTGAAATGAGCCCATGTTATAGAACATTGTTGGTTAGGGGTCCGAAATCGGGATCCGTATCGTAGGATTCCGGACCTCTGGCCAGCCAATCAGAGCGCACGATTTGATGGATTCCGGATCTCAAAAAAACAATACATTTAACTCATATGAGCCACTTTAGACCTATTACTGCTGGTTACAATGACTCACGACTCATAAGGCTCGCACACGTTTTCAAAATGCAAATATTTTTTGTTTGAGATGTTAATTTTGATTTTTCAAGCTAAACCTGTGCAAAATGAACGCATGTCATTGTTGTCAGCTGTGAATGTGACTATTGGGTAAAGCAGCAACTATGATTTAAATAAAATCTATAATTTAGTTTTTAAGTTTTGGTTATGGAAAAAAACGTTATCTTTTAATCATTTAGGAATACATTTAAATCAAATACGTATTCAAATTAATGAAATGCAAAGAAAAAAGTACTACTGCTTTAGTGATACTCAAAGGTAATGTTAATTTATTAGTGTTTATCATGAAAGTTAAATCCTTAACCTGTTTCTTGAACTTACATTACAAGCTGACGACCAATTAACAAAAATCTGTTCCCTTGTTTAGTAAAGTATAGCAACCATTAACAAGGCTTTACTAATTCATAGTTAGAATATGAGCTCCCGATTTCTTTCGGCTGATGAAATGACGAGGCGAAGCTCAAGTCATTGTATCAACTGCCAACAGAAATTAAGAACGAGTATTCTAATTGTTTTAGTAGAAATCTCTGGAGAATAAACAGAACTACAATAATTTTTGATGGGTAAAGCTTTAATTTCTTCAAACAATTAATGTTGATAATAAACAGTTTTCGCGCACGAGTGTGCTCGACAGTCTGTCCAGTGAAACTTGTTAAATTATTGCTTCAAATTATTATTTTTTCATACCTTCTTAATTTTTTCTTATCTTTATCTGGAACTGTTTCGTCAATTAGAAGCTTCAAATTGTATTCAGAAACGAATGAAAACCAGCAAATAGACGTCATATTGGATTTCACAAACACTATCTATCACCTGATAGATAACGACTACGGTAGCCAGTCAGATTACAGCATTTGTAATAGATAGTGATCAGATTTCTACTAATACCCATTAGTAAAATTACACAGGTGACTATACAAAATGGTTGACAAACTCAGACTATCACACGATAGTCACCTCCAGGTGACTATACAAAATCGCGCGCACGATTATCCAAAATGAATGCCGGCGCGCTTTCGCTTGGATTATTTTTTTTCCTCGTTTTAAACGTGTCTTATTTCCTAAAACAATTTGTAATTTTACTAAAACAATTAGTCACCTCAGGCTCCGTGATTATTCGCCGATAATCACGTCGCCTTCGGCGACTAACTGTTAAATAAAAGTGTTTTAAAAACAATTATGGCTTGACAAACTGCTAGAAATAAAGGTGCTGGAAAGAGCCTTGTTGAAAATGTTGTATACCAGTGGTAGTCGAGTTTAGAACCAGGGCTTTCTAAAGCTCAAAGGGTGTGCGATGAGTGCTTACGCAATCCAAACGGATCCCGCATTTAAAAAGTGTCCGCGTGGCCACAAGCAGACCATCCTAAGAGTATCAATGCCGCGCGGCCACTGGCAGACCACCGGAAAAGTGTTTACTCACTTTATTTATATTTTTTCTCTCATTTTGCTAAGTATTTAAGCCATTATTCAGTTTAATTATTTTATATGCTAATTTTCTAGTGAACTAGTGAACTTGAACTCTCTTTTGCATTAAGTTATTTACCTATTGTTTACTCCTTAACTTATAGCACCACATGCATTGTAAATATTTTAATCTTGAAAAAAATGACATCGAGAGGATGCCGAAGCGTCGAATAAGTCTTGCCTTTTTTCCTTTATATTTGCTCCTGTGTCAGCAAGACTTTATTGATTTTTTAAAAGAATAAAGAAAACTGTGAATTTCGACGCAGCAAATACTAAAAAAAGCTGATCATTGTCTTTTTTTAATCTAACGTTGGTGGTCCCCAGTTGGTGTTTTTCTCTAAGCTGTCATCAAACCTAGAATTTTCTTTTAATCCCCGACCTTTGGCCAGTCTAGTTGTGTAATCATATTCATATTTATGAGATTAACTTTAGAAATGATATTAACTCTAATCAAAGGGAACTGTGAATGAGCCGTTGATACATAATATATTTTTTAAAATTAGTTTGCAAAAAGTTAAATTGCTTTTTACAAGAACATATATTTGGATGGTGTTGAGAGAAAAGTCTCAAAAAGTCAGATTAAAATAAGAGTTGACGCTGACCGGATTGTGGTACACTATGCACGATATAAGATCTTACATACTTTTTACATACGCCAATAGAATTTTCAGCGACCGAGGTATTATTACGGATTTTGAAACTTAAATAAATAAAAAATAATCAACTGAAAATCTAGCGACAGCAATTGCATTTTAGTGACAGGGAATTTTCTTTAGCGGTCTTTTGAAACTTCTCCAATGACAGCAACTATAAACCTAGCGACAACGATTGCAGTTTGGAGAAAGGGAACTTCATTCAGCGAATTTTGAAACACCCGGACAACAATACGTTTCGGCATTACTCGTAAAGTCGACAGAGACGTTCCGGCATTATTTCGGAAAGTCGTGATTAGTCGTTCTGGCGTTGCTTTATCTACTTTGTTTACATCTGAGTGAGTGACAAATTTGCATATTCAGCAACTAACGTAGATAAATGACGTTTCGACGACATCTTGTCACATTATCAAGTGAGTTGAATCTGCATACAGTAAAGTTAAAATTTGCATACGGTAAGGCTGAAGAAGACTAAACAAGGGAGTAGTCTATTGTTCTTAAATTCAGAAATAAGAAATTTTGAAAACGCTCTTGTCACCTTCACCCCCAACAAAGTGCGGAAGATTTTCGCATAAGTAAATCCTGACTATATCGAATACACATTTTCCTTTTAGTTTTACTATCCTTCTTTTTTTGGAAATTATCCATCAAGTTATGAAATAAGCGCGAGGTCTTTAAAATGCGGGAGACTTTCAAGAAATGCGGCAGACAGGGAGATGACGCCAAAATACAAAATGCGGGTTGCAACGTTGGTTGAAATGTTTTATTCGTTTCCCAGTATGGACACAATTTTTTGTTCTGTTTCATTTCCCTCATGCACGCAGTGAGGACAAGAAGAGGAATTAACTTTATACAACCAGATATCCCTGAATTCGTGGGCGTAGCTGGCTGGAGCTGCATGTGTTGATTGATCGCATATATACAATTATTCAACGCTGTGTTCCTTATCTAGAACTTCGTTTACAACACATTTACACGAAACTGATATGTAAAAACTAGTTACAATCATATTCTACTAAGCCTTACCTTGAGGTCCAACCTGTGCTATTCGCTTATACTTCCGCTGTATGGCAAACAAACCAGCCTCACATTGTTCCACTGAACGAACAAAGCCCGCCTTTATGCCTTCCTTTAAATTATCTACATATTGTTCCATAGAGGCCTTAATCTTCTTTAGCGAATCAATGATAAATTCAACATCCTCTACCGTTTTGGGCTTGAATCCGTATGACGCACTTGTGAAGTGTACTTGTAGGTCGCTTCCAACGTAACAAACAGCTTGCCAGCAAAACAAATTTGGCCCTAACATCCAATCTCCTGCATAATAGTTTTCGTCATACGGCGAGCCAAAATTGCTCTGAAGAAAATGCAGAACTTGTGCTATTGCCTTCGCTTCACGGGGCTTAAGTTTCTCTTGAACAGTGCTATTTAAAATTTCTTTTGCTTCGTTATACATCTTCAAGGCAGTATCAGTTCTGTTTTTAATAAAGTCTGGATGGCAATTGTAAGGACTGAAATCTGCGCGAATGACCTCGAATGTAGAATCCGGGGCATATACAACTTTGTTTGGATTCAATTTGTAATATGTCGTTTGAACTTTTTGTAGAAAGGAATCCAGGCCGACCCGCTTGGCTTCAGCTGAATACTCTTTGGACTTAGAGATACCGGTTTTCGATGTCTTGGCGCTGCAGTCATTCTTTGACAACTTAACAAGGCCAATAATGGTGAGAACCAAGCCAATAATTAAGATCAATGTGCCAACAACAAGAACAACTTTCAAAACTGTAGAAAGAAAGCAAAGCGGCCTCTTCTTGCCCTCCAGTTCAAGAGAGTACTTTTCCATTCTCCAGTGATTCTGTGAGGAGCTGATGGCTTCCCTAGCTTGCTGAGTTGTTTGTCAAAGGGAATCAAGTGACAAAGCAAACATCGAACTATTTGCGCTGACTAATTGCGCTAGTTAAAGCACAGGCAGCCCAGGCTTGGGGTGAATGGATATAAGAGTGCAAAAAATATCTGTTTACTTTCGATATTTCACTTCAGTTAGTGATTAAACCTGAAGATGGACGGTGGATTCCTTCCGAAATACAATTTAATGCAACAACTTCACGTTTATATTTTTGTTCCTAAATAAGAGTGTGATGGCATTTGGAAAGTATATATATTACTTGGTTTTGGTAATTTCTATTGTTTCTTTTTATCGTAGCTGTAAATGAAATCGGAAGTAAATAAACACGCCTTGAAGTTTAAGTAGTTTTACTGCTTGATGTTATTTTTGTGGGCAGAAAGCGAGATTTAAGATATAACACATACGATAAAAAGATAATCTTGGCCCAAGGACAATGTTAATGTGGGCCGTGTTCAGTCACATTGGAAATATGTTTAAAAATAGCAATCGTCTGATTATGAAATAAGATAGAATTTTGTTTTGTAAATAATTTAGTGGACAGCTAACTGCTGTTCCAGATAATCTGAATCACTTCCTGCTTCCGGTTCTAGAATTTGAAACCTAATATTTAATCGTAATTCTAAAGTTTAAAATGAATTGTGGTTTTATGGTGAAATGAATGGGGACCTCACATCTCGACTGAAACTTGGGAAATATTTCAAGAGCTTGAAAGAAAGGTCGGACACAGTGTTTTTATGTTCCGCTACGTCAGACTATCACAGACAAGGAATATTAAATCCACACAAATCCGCTACTGAAACAAAATATTGGTGACACTTTTACTGAAGTTCATGTTCAAGAAGTTTCTTCTCCCATCACGTTTACTCGTAGCGATCATTTCTACATTATCATTTTATGAAAACAAACTGAGTGGTTCAGTCTTTTCAATCGCAAGTTTTCTAAAAAACGTTTATCGAGCACGATGGATTAAAAACAGCAAAAACTATTTATTAAATAAAACTTGAAAGTTGTTTACGTAAACACTACAAATGGAAAACCGAAAAAAAACAAGTTATATAACAGGTTGCGAGAGGATATTGTGAATGAGCAAGAAAACCCTCAATCATGATTAGTACCTCCAAAGGGACGCTGACACTGTGAAAGGGAAGAAACTTCAACCCGGACCTTCATCGCAAGAAAAAACGGATAATTTTTATCAGTAAAAGTACCTGAGAATGCATAAAAAAAATACAGCGGGATAACAAAACTTTAAAGCAGGTAATTGCGGAAGCAGCGGGGCAATTAAGAGCGAATTGAAAAGAACTGTTTCCCTAACAAAAAAGCAGTGGGGAAACCAAAGAAGTTCTTCAGGAAACGGAAAAAACTGAACGTGAATAGCAAAACTCAAAAGGCAATATCAAGATGAGCAAAAAAGAGAGAAGACATGCAGATATCAGGTGGGCATGCGCAAATAAAGGGCAAATCAAAACTCTTTCCTCTGAAAATCAACTGCGACAGAACCCTATTGCAGATCTTTCCCCTGTGCTAAGCTGTAAAAGACTCTGTTCTACAGCCCATATTCAAGATCTTTCCCTTGTGCTCAGTTGTGACAGAACCCTATTCTGAACAGCCTGTATTGGAGATCTTTCCCCTGGGCTGAGTTGTGACAGAACCCTATTCTACAGCCCGTATTGGAGATCTTTCCCCTGTGCTGAGCTGTAACAGAACCCTATTCTACAGTCCGTATTGGAAATCTTTCCCCTGTGCTGAGCTGTCACAGAACCCTATTCTATAGCCCGTATTGAAGATCTTTCCCCTGTGATGAGCTGTAACAGAACCCTGTTCTACAGCCCGTATTGAAGATCTTTCCCCTGTGCTGATCTGTGACAGAACCCTATTCTACAGCCCGTATTGAAGATCTTTTCCCTGTTCTGAGCTGTCACAGAACCCTATTCTACAGCCCGTATTGAAGATCTTTCCCCTATGCAGAGCTGTAACAAAACCCTATTCTACAGCACGTATTGGAGATCTTTTCCCTGTGCTCTCTTGGGTTGAGCTATGACAGATCCCCCCCTCCCCCACAGACAGCAGAGCTTTTTTCTCTGGGGTCGAGATATAACAGACTTCATCCTACCTACACCAACGAGCTCTATTACCTGGCGTTCGGGTTTTATTTACCCATCCATTGCTAGCAACCCGGAACCCAGCAGTTTTAACTCATGAATTAAAATTGTGACATTCCAGTCCCCTACCTTTCACAGCCCGTATAAATCACAACCACAAACCCCAACGACACAGTTATACACAGATAACTTCGCAATGTACAGAATATGTAAATATGTCCACGGCCAAATGGAAGATTTGTTTCAAACAATAGTTGAATGTCAGATTTCAAGGATGTCATTTATTTTATCATCGCTGAATATTATAAATTAAGGAAATATGCCGAGAAACTTATTGCTGAGCATTTTAAAAGACTAAATTGAAAATATTTTCATAAAAAAGAAATAAATAAAAGGGAAGAAAAGCAAGAAGTCCTTCTCCATCCTTACTTCCATATACTCTCATAGTGGTTCTGTTTTTGACAACGGTTACGTGAAAGACTGAGACGGCGAAGATGACGACAATGACACAAAAAGCAATGAGAACAAACAACTCGAAGTTTTCTTATCATATATTTATCTTGGTATTGGTCTGAAATGTCTTCTTGGCATATTCCATACGTCATCTTCCATTGCTTGAACTTCAGGAAACTCTACTTCATTCAGGTTATCTTGCACAACGTCGTTACTTTTCTGTGCGTTGAACTCTTTACATCCTGCACCGTCAGATTTCAGAACACACGAGGCATACTTTTCCATTCTTTTTCTCATATAATCGAGAGGAACATCCCCCGAAGACAAAACGTAAAAATGAAAATCTTTAAGGTTAAATATTTTACCCAATTTTGATTGGACAAAGTCCCGTGCGTTACTAAAATGCAGCTGTCCGATCATATAAGCTGTAGCTTGACCGGGAGCACCCTGGTAACGAGTGATTTCTTTCAATGTTTTGTCACTGTCGTCCCAGGCGTATTTTTTGAAAAGCTCGATTGCCTCATTTCTCTTCATGCCTTTGTGGTGCAGTCCAGTATCCACCATCAAGCGCAAAGCTCTCCAAATCTGCGAAAGGCAGAGTTAAATTTGTCATTTAATGTTTAACTGAACATATTGTTTCAAAATACTCTGTAATCGGAATAAAGTGACAAGATCAGAGTTAACATTGTGAAACTTCAAAATTCCGTTAAAAATAGAAATGTTGGGGGAATGAAGAAGAAGGAAGATAAACTTGCACAGGTACAAATTACGCTTTAATATATAGATATAATCATCATCATCATCATCATCATCATCATCATTATTATTATTATTATTATTATCATTATTATTATTATTATTTCAACATTATGAGGTTGGTAGTCATCTCTTCTATATTTAACTGTACTTTGTAAGGGGAGCTCTAACGAACAGGAAAAAAGTTACCAATTTCACTGCATAATTTAGTCCATAGATTTAAAGCAATTTTCCTTGCGAACAATTTCATAAATATTTTTATATTAGGCTCCTCGCAATAAGTGTACCCAAAGTTCCTTTCGGCCATTCGCTGCCTCGCTCCCAGGACTTTTCCCCAAAATATGGGCAGAGCAAAAACCTGAGAACGAGTTTCGCCACTTCGACCTTTCTTGAAATATCTTCATACCTCCTTGGCTACAAACAAATTGATTGATTTGTGGATATAAAACAATCATCTAGGAATTAATGGAGATTTCTACCGCAGAAAGTTCGGGACCAAGAGAAGAGATCGCGTTGCGAATGCGACCCTTCGGTGGGCAGTAAATATTCACGGGACGAATTTTATGTTTTGATATAACCACCATAGTCGACTTTTAATATATATTCTAAAGACAACGTGAACTGGAAATAGAAAAGCTAAAGTTTGTACCAATTGTATGTATGTAGGAAACAAGATATTGGGTTTTTCAATAATATCAACACTGCATGCAAAATAGGGTACCGTGTACACGATTATTGGCTGATAGTTGAGTTTTTGATTGCAAGCTTTTAGTTCTACGACCTCTTCCTTCCTTGAAGTAAATGTGTTGGCTCGTTTTGTTAACCGTTTAAAATCCGTTAAATTAATAAAATACCTGAAGTTTTAGCATTCCATATCTAAAGAATGGATGGTCGTTATATGTGTCTGTATCTTTTGCTATCAGTGGACTCTCCGCGTACAGCGCCCAGCCCTCGGCATACGCTGTGAAGGAATTAGTCGTTACGGAATCTATCCAACTTATGACGTCGTCGCAGTTGTCTTTGAAAAACTCTTCTTTTCCTTGAAGCTAATATTGGAAACATGAATAACGTTAAAAAGTCTGCAAAATAAAGACAAAGTTTCTGTTGTATTCGAATTCTTTATTCGATTTTTATCCCGGCCTTTTCCAAGACCTAAAATGCTGCATAAAAACTTCAACATGTGCAAATAGGAAATTAGGAGTACACACAGTTTTCTAAATCTAGGGAGACGGCGAGGAGGGGGACTGTGTCATATAAAAGAGCCAAAGACGTGGAGGAAATGGAAAAAAAGGGTTGAGGGCCAGCAAATGTTTGAATTTGAATTCTCTGAAATGAATTTTAGTTTTCAGTTGAGAAACTGTATTTACTTTGGCATAAATACTCACTTGATAGTGGTGCCCAGGTCTCGCCTCATGTGCATTGGTCGTCCACTCCTCGTAGACTGGACCCGGTTTGTTCATAAAGAACGGTATGAAGTATGTAGCCTTTCCGGTGCATTTCTTGTCGCTGTTGACGTAAGATGCTGCTGCGCTGGACGGGTTGAAGTCGGGTTTGAGTTGGACTCCACACGAGGGAGTGGTTCGCTTAGGATTCTTATTGTGAAACAAGTCCTTGATTTTACCTTCAAACATGTTTAAGGCCTTAGGAAACAAGAACGTTTTAAGGAAAACTCAGGTTCATGTAAAATGCACTGGTTTAGTTTGAGTGAAATAAACATAAAAACAAATATACACTGTAAGATATTTCACAAGACAGGCAGACATGCAGTAGGTCTGATAATTTGTATTCCAGATATATCTGCAATGAATGGTGAAGCGGTTTCAAAGTAACAAAGTCTAAACAATCTCAGGGTTTTTCAAAGGCTCCAAACACGTAATCACTGCATCAGAAATGAGACTGCTATACCAAACAAGGAGTGAAGCCATCAACAACGCGATAGTGTCGTGAATTTGTTTGAACTGGATCAAGCAAAAACTAAAGACATAAACTAAATAAATAAATTTTTTTTGCAAAACTTGGTTGCATCAGTTGTCAAATCATTATGGGATTTCATAATTAGACTGACTACTTGATTTTGCATCGCATATACATTTATTTTATTTTATTTTATTTACAACGAGAATCACACGATCTTGGACTGAAGAAATTCGCCTTCCACTCCAAGGTATAATGCCAAAATTAATACGGATTCGATTGTTTGTTTGTTCTACCTCATGT
Source organism: Palythoa grandiflora (assembly GCA_026546935.2). Lineage (NCBI taxonomy): Eukaryota > Metazoa > Cnidaria > Anthozoa > Zoantharia > Sphenopidae > Palythoa > Palythoa grandiflora. The sequence goes on from JAOCPT020616979.1 coordinate 9,927, forward strand.
ATCTCACAAGTTTTGTATCAGAAAAAAAATACGGTATATGTTGTTCAGATATGATAAGAAGGGGGCGCTTCTCCCTTCATATCAGTTGATGATTA